>CATIWR010164258.1:0-22173 GCA_949677035.1 Omphalea diandra | reverse complement strand
TGTCTAACACATTCTCCTTCAAAGATGGTAGAATGTTGTGCGCTTGTCATGCAAATGATCTAGTGGTTTAAGACCAACTTGAGAACTATTTAGTGAAACAGATCTTAGTAGACAATGGTAGCTACAGGATTGAGGATCTTTGTATTCAGATTGTATTCGGTCGATTGCTAATACTAAGGAGGTCGATCGTTAGCCTTCTGAAGCTTAAAATACTTGAAATTTTTAGCTTATTTTGACTACCAGTTTCATAATGTGTTTCCAGAGGTTCATTCAATCAAGAAAATGCAATGGGGAAAAATAAAAAGTGACATTTATATAAAAATTTTACAAAATAAAGGCACACACACAGAAAAAGAAAACAACATCTAAGGCGTGGTGGCCTTTTTGAGGTGGATGGTGATGGGGATGTTGAGAAAGAGAGGACGCAAGATTCAGGAGCAACTCTTTGGAGGGACTGAGAGATTTGCTGCATAGTAGAATGTATTTGTTTTGAACATTTTACACTTCTCATTTGTTGAAGGTAAAGAACTTGAGAAGCATAGATAAAATGATTATCTATTTTGGCAGCAAGAATGTCAGAGTGCAGTTTTATCTCCTTTTTAATTCATTCAAGCTTTTGCTCTAATAGAGCAAGCTTGTCTTCTTCCGACCTTCCCATACTTTCATTCTCTTTTTCTTTTACAATGTTTTGTTTCTTCTCCGGGGTGCCTCTTCTATGACTCTTTTCTCTTTGTTATGTCCAAGACAAAGGGTTAGGTCCAACCTTTCCTCATTGGTTTCAAGGTTCAGGTCAAGGTGTTTGTTCGCCATTTCTATGAGGGTCGAAGGCGAGATAGAGAGGAAAGAATATGGAGGAATGATGAAGAAAGAAAAAAAAAAAAAGAAGCTGACAAGGGTTTCAAAAAAGTAGTTTGCTTAGTGACGAGTGAGTGAGAGGATCGAGTTATTTATAGAAGCTTCATAATAGACAATAAATGATAGATGATCTTTTCGCCGTTTCCTATAAGATTTCTTTAGATTGCATACACACAAATGTAAAAAAAAGAAGAGTATAGAGCACATGCAGTTGAATAGTTTGGTTAATAAATTTACAGAAGCAATGTCAAACAGGTAGGTGCCATAATTCTTTATTTGAGATTCTAAAAAAAAAATGACTTCTTCCTATGGTATTTTTGACATGTAAAGTTTTACTTTAACTTTTGCATACTATTGGTTATCAAGTGGCTAATTGTAATTTGCATATGTTGTGTAAATACTTGCAATTCTGGTCTAAGTCGCGTCCTGTACAAGAAAAATCATGACTACTACTTTTGTGAGCAGATGAAAGACAACAACTATATTTTCATGGTGAACCAATGAGAAGATGACACGTGGACTAGCCGTTAAATACAAACAGAAATTTTCGCCGCAATTTTTGGCTCCCATATGGAAAAAAGAGAAGCAACGACCGCGAATGAAACCTGACAAATATTTAATACAAAATTTGCCTAACATACTTTAGAGATTTACTCTCAATTTTATTGCAACGTATTTTTGGTGGGTAAAGACTATAAATATCTCATTAAACAGATGTAAATGCAAGAGAATTCATTAATTTGTAACTCAAACTCTTGAAATTTTGCTATTAAATCTTTTTTATTCTTTAAGTGATTGTTTGGTGTGAGCATAAACATCATTTGTAAAAGTTGTAGTGTGAGCCTATAAAAACACTAAAGAAAGGTTATTGTGTGAGCCTTAAAAACACATAGTGTAAAAGTTGTTGTGTGAGCATTGAAAAGACAAGTGTAAAAGTTAGGTGTGAGTTTATAAACACTATTTGAAGTTAGTGGAATACCTAATTGCAGAGAATTGGAGAGTGAATGTAGGGTCAATTATATCCAAACCACTATAAATCATGAGCCTCATTTTATATGTTTCTCTTTACTCCATTTTTTTTTATACATCAATTCAATCCCCTCTCCCCTCCCCCTTCTTGGTACCTAAGGGCAACAAATCTGTATATGTTCATTATTGAAAAACTATAGTTTATTAGTTAAATAATGTAGGTTTATTAGTTATTCATTATAGGGTCATATCAAAATGAACCTCTATAATTAAAATAATGAGTAAAAAATATATAATTTATGAATATTATATTAAATTATGATAAACTTTCACTCTATAACAAACAAACCCGTGAGTTTGAACTAATAAACTTATGCATACAAACTAATAAACATACATTTTAATGACTTATAGTTTAAATATTTTGGCGTTGTCAAATTTTTTTATAATATTAAAATTGATAAATAATATAGAATTTATATACTAAATATAAAATATATTATAATTAATGATAAATTATTATATTATTTTATTTTTAATTGAAGATTTTAATATAACTATATTTTAATAATATAATTTTATGTGAAAATAAAATAAAATAAGTTTATTTTTCTAATCAAATAATAATAATAATAATAATAATAATAATAATAATGTAATTAATTTTTTTTAAAAAAAATGTAAAATCTAAAAAGCAAACAATAAAAAAAAAAAGAAGACATGTAACACATAGATGCGCCACAAGTATTTTAGATCTTGAATGATGACGCATCGTGATTCGTATTTCACAATTTGCCGATACATAGTACTCAACAACAATATGTATTACACAATAACCAACAAATAATGATTTATCTCATTATATATGTGTGATAGTGAGATGATGAATATGGTAAGTTCCCTTCCAAAGGGAGAACACAACATAAAGAAAATAAATTAATAAAAAAATTGATGAGAGCGAAATAAGATTTTTTAAGATTTTTTGACGCGCGTACACACACACACACATATATATATATATATATATATATATATACACACACGTGCACATTCTCTCTATTTTAAAAAAAATTGTTCACTATTTTTTAAAAATGTCTCAAAATACATATCCACTTTTATTAAATAAAACATATTTATAATCACTTTTTATAATTTACCCTTATTAATTATTAAGTTAAATAAAGTACATTTATTGTCTCATTAATATAATTAAGGGTATAAATATAAAAATATATGAATTGATAAAATATTTAATGTATTTTTTTAAATAATGTGAAAAATTAGAATGTGATAACTTTTTTAAGATGGATGGAGTAATTTTTTAAGACAAAGTCTACATATATGAAAAATATGATGAGTAATTGCATAAATAATTTCTTAGCTAAAAATTAATTTGGTTCGTATATAAAAAATCTCAGAATGATGATTAGGGTTTGATGTTTAATTCTTTTTTGAGCATATTCGATCCTGTTGATCTTGATTCTTACAAGATATTTGACTCTATTCAGCTGAATGTTTGTATTCTTTGATATTATTGAACTTGAAACATTTCGATTAGAGAAACTTTTAGATAAATTGAATGTACTACATCATCCGTAGATAATATAATAAAAATGTGTTGTATTAATTAATAATGTTATGTCATTAAAAGTAAGTAATTAAAGTTTATCATAAATAATTAATTGTATTCTAATAAGTCCGCATTCATGATATCATTAATTAATATGATTTATTTTATTGACTTTATTTCCGGATGATGTGATAGACTCATTCTTCTATAGTATTCTTCCTTTTTTATTGGCTCGATTCAGATATTATCAATAACAAAATCGAATTCGAGTTAGAGGGAAATTGCATTTTTACAAGTGAAAATGGGTTCCAGCTGACAAGCGTGAATCTGCATGGTGGTGTCTGTCTGTCTGTCTTGCGTCTTGTCCAGTATCAAGCATAGGGTCATGTTTCTAAATAATTGAAGCGGAAAGGAGGCGGTAGACGCGTTTTGGGTCACATGGTAGGGATTCTATTGTCGGAAATGATAATAAAGTAGGAATGGTCTATACTTGATAGGGACGTGCTGTAGCAATACCCAAACAGACTGCTTACTGATTCTACCTCTTTCACGATCTGCTGCTCCGTCGCCACATATAGGGCCCAATGCTAAGCGTGCAAAAAATATATCACCTTATCGAAAAATCAACAACCAAAGAGGAAATGAAGTAATTAATAACAGTATGCTAGCAAACAGTAATGATGATGAATAGCTTTATATGTGTTAATAGGATAAATATATGATGTGTAATAATTAATACTCTATTAAATATTATTAAAGCAGTAGCCATTCATGTCAATATTGGTGTATGTGGTAACTTATCCTTCAATTAAACGCTCTTTCATTAATATAATAAACATTATTCAAATATATATCTTAAATGACTATTTTTTTAATACAATTTTAAAAAATATAGATGATAACACAATTTTTTATGCAATCTTGAAAATATATAATCAACTTAATTAATTTTCTTATGCAGTCATTTTATTTTTATATGTAACTTTGAAAATATATAATTAATTTTTAGAGATTTTTATCTCTATCTTTTAGTTATTATTAATTTTTTATTTAATTCATTAAAATTTAATTAATTATAGTTATTTTTTATTTGTGAGTTTAAATTTATTATAGTACTAAATATTTATTTGATATGAGTATTTTTTATTGTTGAATTTTATCGATTTGAATCACATATTAAGTAAATTTATCATTGTAACAATGCAAGACATTAAAATAAACTAATACTCTCTCCATCTCAATATTATAGGATTAAAAAGTTAAGTTTTGTTAGTTAATAGTCATTTTTTTACTAAATTATCATTTGATACTATTTATTGTACTTCTTGAAAAAAATTATGAATTTTTTTAAAAAAGAAAAGACTATATAAATATGGCTTTTCATTCATGATATAAATCTTATTAATCATGTAATATTAAAATATCAAAAAAAGAGGTATAGGAAATTGCAATTCAAATCAATTAAAAAAGATTTAATTATTAATATATATATATATATATATATATATATTTGACAATTAATGAATGGATAAATTTGACAATTTATAACTAAATCAACATTTAAATATGAAGAGTGACTTATTTTTTGAAACTTAAAAAAAATATTACCTATAATAATTAATTAAAACTAATGACATATTGCATGTACAGCGACTACGTGTAAACTAACACACATGCATGGTTTGACTTGACCTTTTTTTTTTTTTGAAAAAAAATACAATGTTGGTCTAGAGTTATTTTTTGAAAATCCTTTTGTTAAATTAGAAAAGCTTAAATTTGATATTACGACAATGAGGGAAATATTGCGAATTTAGCGTTAAGTTAGTTAAGTCACATGCCTCACGTAAAAGAGTGCCCTGTTATACATATATATATATATATAACATATACAGTTTGGTAGTAATAATTTTAGAACTGGATTAAAGCCACTGATCGATCAATAAATTTTAAAATTAGTTAATAATTTGATTTATTTTAGTAATTAAAATCGATCAATAAAAAAATCAGCGAAAATAAGAAAAAACGATCCAATTTCTAAAACTTATATTATTCTATTCAAAGTTTAAATATTACAAATATTTTAATTAATTTATTATGCTATAGTTTTTAATTATTTCAATTAGATTCAAAACCGATAAACTAACTGATTCGATCTCCATTCTATTTTGAAAAGATTGTTTGATAGTGAAATCACTGATTCCATCTTATATAATCCGGCGCAACGCTAGAGGACTTCGACATTCTACATCAGTTTCTATTTCTTGCTTTTTTGTTTTTTGTCATATTGAAATGAGGGATGGGGAGAATTGAATAAAAAACCCATAATTCTTTGATCATAAGCCAAGCTTAAGGTGTATAGTTTCTATCACTTACTCTTTGTCTATTATCCAACAATTGTGACATGGATTAAGTGGCTTGTTAAAGGAACCTTCAGCCTGCATGTAATTTATTCCAATAATATGCATGTTCCCTTGTTTTCACTTGTAAGTACTGAGGATTGGAAAGCTGCTTGAGGAAGTAGATAATTTGAGTGTGGTCCAAATGATTACGAATGGGAAGCAGCTCATGCATCACTGATTGAATGCTATCTTTAAAAGCACATCCACGAAGAGGGAAATTATGTGGCTGACAAAATGGCTGTCCTTGCTGATGATTTTCAAATTAGATTTCGGAGTTCCAGGATTCTCCTGGGTCTATTTGGTATACTATTATTTTTTAATAATAATATACTATTGATACCTTAACTAAATAATGATAGTATACCAAATAGACCCAGGATACACATATATAGATAAATAAAATTATTATTTTTTAATTTTAATATACTATTGATACCTTAACTAATAATGATTTCAGGTTTATTTATTAAAAATATTTTATAAATAAAAAACTCTTAATAGTATTTTGATCATTTTTATTTTCTTTTTTTATTCTTAAGTTAATTAATTGTGAATTTAGATTTTATGAGAAATTTTCTCTTATTATTTTTTATTATTCTTATTAGTGGATGTATTTTTAATAATTATTTTCCAATCATTAATTACTAATGTTTAATATTTTTATACTTCTAATTAAATTTTATCTATATTTAAATTAAATTTAAATAAAATTCTATCAACAAGTTTTTTATATATGTGTGAGAATATTTTAAAGTTGTATGAAAAATATTTAAATGAAAAAGTTTCATATATTTGTTCGTGTATCGTTTATCATGTTTTCAAATTTATTATATATTGTAGATTTCATTTAATTAATTTTTTAAAATTAGAAAAATATTTATAAATTTTTTATAAGCAAATAATTTTAAAAAATTACATCTTATATATGAAATTTTTTATATTATTACAATAAATATAAAATTAAATATTTCATAATTACTTTGACATTTGACATTAATACAGGATATTAAATTAAATTTCTAAAAAATTGGAAAAATATTGAATTAATGAATCAAATGATTAATTAATGCACAAAACGTTATAAATCAATAAACCAATAAATCAACTTTTAAGAATATATATATATATACATATTGGGAGGTCTCTTTCGCTGGGACGTTGGGGCTCCCACCCAAAAAAAAAAAAAGGTAGGAGCATAATTTAACAATAATATATTACAAAAGAAGAATTAAATATGATAACATCCTTATATTTTATTTTTACTTTATAAAAATAAATTTTAATATTTTTATAATCTTAAAGTCATTCTGTTTGTTTTACCAGTAAATTTATATAAAACAATCATAAGACATTCTTATTTGGATATTAAAATTCCTTTTTCACTTGCTATTCTCTAAAAATTAAATTAACAATCAATCAAAATAACAAAATAAAATTTGATCTACATAAATCATTCCCTAATTTTGAAATTATCTTTTATCTTTATCCATTTAACTAATATGATTATTCAAAAAATAATTTATATAAGAAAATCAAAACCTGACCCATGTTCAAAGATCATGAAATAATTTCGGAAGGCTGATGTAATTTGAAAATGTAAAAAAGATGTATAATTTTATTTAGAGCATATTTGTCTTTCTATTGAAAAAATCTAATTTGAATCAAAAAAATATAATAGATTTTATTTTCTAATTTATTATAACTTTTTTAATATAAATTTGATAAGTAAAAATTTGACTTTAAAAAAAACTTATCAATGAATCTTTTATCAATAACAGTTTTTTAATTATAAAAATTATATTCAAAAAATCTATAATCGGCTATAAAAAAAAATCTCTGATAATTTTTTTATCTCAAAATAAGATTTTTTTTCAACAGGCATATCAAATATGCTCTTAGAAGTTTATTCTCACCCATCATTGAAGTCCCAACTAAATATAGCATTTATCTTGAAATAAAAAATTATTCACAAATCACAAAACTCCTCTTCTTCATAAGAACTATTTTTTTAGTTTATTTTCACCCAGCATTGAGCTCACAACTCAATATAGCATTATCTTTAAATAAGAAATTATTCACAAAATTTATAATTTAATAGTAATAAAATTTATCTGATAAAAAACAATTGAAAATTAATGTTTTAAAAATTAGATTGATCTTAATTGGTTGATTTTCAATTCAATAGATTTGACCTATTTAATGAATTTGATTCAATTAATTTAATAATAAATAAAATTAAAATTTTTTAAAAATAGCTTTAAAAATATAGAAATATACTCAATAGTTAAAAATAAAAATAATATTCAAAACTAATCTAGCTCAACCTGAACTAATTACTAATATGTTTCTTTAATTTTATTGGTTTGATTAATCAATATGATCCAATTTTCAAAACATTAAAAATATGATTAAACGGTCACATAGAGCCAACTGTCGAACTTATTCTTTCTTTCTTCTTCCTTGTTTATGTCTTACATAGTTCATGAATACAAATTATAAAAAAAAAAAAAAAAATCAAAACAGAAGAGGAGCAACTTCTCCCTTTCAAACCCCGATAATTGGCCTTCCAACAGCTCTCCTCTTCAATTATGTGACTGTTTACTCATGTTTTTATTTGTTTTTTGATCGGATGGATTTTATTTTATTAAGTTGTGAGTTTAATAATTTGTGCATTATAATTTCCTGTTTAATGATATCGTTGCAGCTGAACTGTGGGTTTACAAACGCTGGGTGAAAATAAACCTTTTTTTTTTTTTTTATCATTCTCATAAAACCCAGAAAAACAATAATAATCCAACAAAAAACCCTCTTAATATTTATTTATTTTCGAAAAAATTCCAATTCCAACTTTGTTAATTTTTTTCCTTATGGTGTTAAAGCTGCACAAAATGCAGTGCGCATATAGGTACTTCGTAGTTACTGTATATTTGGAAATTCTATTTTTTAAGGTAAAAAATTGGTTTTCTCCTGCTGTCTTCAGCAGGAGCCTGCATTAGTTCCCCTGAGTTTAACTTTTGGCAGCAGGTCTAAGTGATTCAGTTATCCAGCATGGATCGTTATGAACCGAAGCTTTCTAGATTTTTATTTTTTTTTATGTTCTTTTCAAAAAAGTTGGTTTCCCAGTAGACCTGAGCACAGTCTTGTTCAGTTTAGTTTTTAAAAATTGAAGGACTGGAACTAGATCAAATAAAATAAAGGAGTGAGACTGAACTGAACCAAAAATTGGTTCGGTTCCAGTCCAATTTTTCGATGTTATTTGATTATTTTTTTAAATTCAGTTCTGATTTGGTTCTAAATTTATTTTTTTAAAAAAATTTATAGTTACAATTATTTTAATCCATTTTATTCATATAAACTATTTATGAAATATATTATAACATAAAATTATTTATTTTAAATGCATAATATTAATAAAAATATAACTTTACAATTATAAAAAGAATTATATTAAGTAATATTTAAGTGTATAAATATATAATAGATTTATAATATTTAATATTTATATTTATATTTAAATATATAATATATACATGTATTAAATTTATATATATAGTTTTTCAATTTGATTTTGATCCAATCCTCAATATAATTTTTCAATGAAGATTGAGATAAGATCAATTTTAAATTAATATCGATTCGGCCTCGCTATTTTTTTTATTTTTCAATCAAATATGTATTTCAATTCGATTTAAAAATCTCAAGGACCATACATAGCTCTATTTGTCAGCTAGAGAACGGAACTATTCATTGAGACTTCTTTCATTTATGCTCTTTGGTTGACATGGATGGGTTACTTTTATAACCCACAGTGGAGAAGAAAAAGATAGAAAGGCGAGATTGATGAGTAATACGTAATATATTTTTAATAAGTGTTGAATTTTTTTTAGTATTTGATTAATAAAAAAGTCATGCAAACTCAATAAAATAATTAATTAATTTAACAATATTAAAATATAAAAAAAACATAAGACTCAGATGCTCCTAAATTACACCTAGATAGTTGGGCAGTACTGATTGGGTGGATTAGGATTCAGAAGTTTATATAAATTTGATCTTGCTCTTTTGGGCAAGCAAGCTTGGAAATTAATCACACAACCAGATTCCATTTGGGCTAATCTAATCAAAGCTTTATATTACCCTAATAGCACCATTTGGGAAGCTAAAGCTGGTTATCCAGTTTCATGGGGATGGAAAAGCCTCTTCTGCAAAAGGAAGCCCTCAAGCAAATTAATGATGGGAGGACAACCTTTTTATGGGGACAACCATGGATTCCTGAACTCCCAAATTTTCAGTTAACCTCCCCTGCAAATGGGCATTGTTACATTAACGCAGCTAGTGAAATCATTAAGAATGGAACTTGTGAACTTTCGAAGCTAGCTCCATTTGTATCTTCTTACGAGATACCTGCCATAGAGCTTACCCCTTTAGGAAATCCCCATAAACCAGATAAGTGGATTTGGTCTTTCAGCACCTATGGCCAATTTACGGTAAAATCCGCTAATTTTTTACTAAGGAATGAAGCAGCTAAACAGAACTACTGTGAGTCTTCCTCTAATATTCTAACTCCTAAATTTTGGAAATTTATTTGGAAGATCAATATTCCGTCTAAAATAAAAAGTGTTCTTATGGAAATTAATAAGAAACCGAATTTCAGTGGGCATAATTTTAAGAAATAGAGGTGTCTGAACGGATGCGTTGTGTCCATTCTGCTATCTAAAATAGAATCGGTGGAGCATTTGTCCTTGTTATGCCCCATCGTCAAACAGGTCTGGTTTGCATCCATGTTGAACTACCACCCTCAGGTTCCATCCCAAGCATCTTTCAGTCAATGGTTGGATCATTTAATAAAAGTGTGGAAATTCAGTAAATGAAATGAGGTGTGGATTTGAATTAGTTTTACTCATATGGTCTATCTGATTAGCTGGAAATAAATCGGTGTTTAACATGGAGAAAATAAACCCAATTGAAGTGGCAAAGCATGGAGACAGAATGGCATCGGAGTTCATCTTAGGTACCAGCTCTTGTGCTAAATTAAATTATGATTCTGCATTGTTTCAAGCACTGGAGGATCAAAATACAATACGGTACAGCACGCTCAGTGCTGTGACTTATAGCTCCAAATCAGGGAAGGCATTTTTGGCTATTTTAGTTCTCAACATACATAAACGCATTGTAGATGGTATAACTTGTTTCAGAATGACTTTAACCAGACTACAAGCAGAGACTCACTTGCTTCTGATGTCTGTTAATTTTGCTATTCAGATTCAGGTTTCCCATGTAAATATTTGTAGCGACTCTTTTTGTCCTGTGCTAAAGTTTCCGAGCCAAGATACTTTAGTTCCTTTGTAGATTGAAGGGATGATGGATCAAGCAAGAATTAGGCTTCCCTCACTTGGGTAAAGATAAAACAGATCAGCAACGAGTGTAATAAGCCTACGAAAGGGCTGTCTATAGCTTTGTCAAGAGGAAGTCTGCCATTTGCTTGGGTTCCAAATCCCCCCACTCAGCTTACAAACCTTATCAGTTGTAATCCTAGTTTTATCTAATGAATTATGTATTCAGACCAATACATACATATATATATATAGAACATTAAAATTCATTTTCATAAAATAAGGATGAAATAATATATTAGAATAAAATACAGTCATAACATAAGGATGAAATAATATATTAGAATAAAATACAGTTAACATATTTTGTTCACAATAGTATCTTATTTAATATTATGCTTAATCTCTTTCTTTTTTTTTTTTTTGCATTTTAATTATATCAAATTTTATATTTATATCATTCACTTTTTTTGTCGGTTTTGATAATAATTAATATTTATTTAAAATTATATTTAATTATTCTAAATAAGTTACATAATTTTAAAACTAAAAAATAAATATAAAATTTATATCACCAAATATGGAAAATTAATAATATTTTGTTAATATTTAATAAAAATATAAAAATTGAAACATTCCCCACAAAAAAAAAAAAAGCTATTAATTTAAGCCTTTGTTTTGTGGAACTTACTCACTCGCATAATGATGAAATAGCAGTTAGGTTGCACAAAAATTTCACTGGAATGATGTTTCTCCGTTTCAAAAATATTTTGTTTTTGAAATTTCATAAAAATTCTCGAAAACGTTTTGAACACGTTTCCGTAATATAATAATATTGGAAACCCATTTCTAAATCAGAAATTCATTTCCAAATAGGAAACACATTTTCTAAAAAAAATAAGGAAAAACATTTATAGCTAATTAATAATAAAAAATTATTAAATTTCTAAATAAAAAAATAATATTAAAAAATTTAAAAAATACATTAAATTCCTAAATAAAAAAATAATATCAAAATAAAATTTAAGAGCTGTCAATTTTTATTATTAAGAAATTATAGACATTTATTTTTCTTCGTTCTAAAAAACTTAATTTATTATTTTTCTTAATTTATTATTTTTAATATATTCATAGTAAATTATGTTTGAAATAAATGATATTATTAAATATTTATATACAATATTAGTATTTATAAATTTTCTTATATTTTTAATATTTTTGCATTTTCTTCGCGTTTCCGTTTCTTATATCTTTGACAAATATCAGTTCATCATTTCTATTTTTATTTTTTTCGTTTCCATTTCCGCACAACATCAAATAGCAGTAATTCCCTATTGTATCAAAACCCATGTTAAATCCTCCTCATCATTCACTCTAGTGAGTAGGGAGGGGCTATAAATGATGGCTGCTGAGCTTGGTGAAGTCATTCTCATAATATTCAATCTCAACAGGGGAAAAGAAAAGGCTTTAAAGTGTTTGCGTCTCTGTTGTTGTTGTTGTAGATAAACAGATAATAACAGCGGTGGAGAGGCGATGTTGGATTATACGCGATGAGATCAGGGAAATCAAATATGGTAGAGAAGGATTGAAGGATTGACGAGGGCAAGGAAGTGGTTTTTTTTTTTTTTTTTTGGCATTGAAAATATATTTTTAAATGTGATATCAAAAAATAATTGTTGAATTTTTTATAATTAAGTATGTATTTAAAAAATTTAAAATTTTATTTTAAATATAAAATTAGATTATCAAATATTCTTTTAATTGAATATGAAACAACACAGGAGGCTTCAATTATTTAACCCAACTCTAATCATCCAGCTAGCCGTCCAAGTGAGGTTGTTATACTTCGCACCCTGGTTTGGGAGTCCACACACATGTGCACAAATAACGTGTCTTTCATTATCTTTTTGAATTTTCCACAGTTTAAGAGCTTTTTTTTACAATTTTTTTTATTTTATTGCTGTAAATAAAATAAATTAATGAAATATTCAATTAATTTGATTCATATTTTTTATTATTATTTAATATAATATAATTTTAATTTTAAAGCTTTTATTTTTATATCAAAATTAAATAAATTAAAATTTTTAAAATAATAAATTATAAAATTTTTTAGGATTTAGGGTTTTAGTAAATGTCTTTGATGTTAATCTAAATCTATTCAATTCTTGTATATAATGAATTTATGATTGATTTTTAGAGTTTATGATTTTTGTTCTTCAATTCTCTGTGTTTGTAAATATTTGTGATGTTTTTTGTTCTTCAGCATAAATATTTTGTTTTTGTTTCATTATATTTGATTATATAGGTTGATTAGTTAAATGATGTAGATTAATTAATTAAAAATTATAGATTAAAAATGAGATTTTTTATGATATATAGGTTCATTAGTTAAACTATGCAGATTCAGTAATTATTAACTACAAATTCATTAATTAAACACTGTAGATTCACAAATTTTAATATTTAGATTATTTATTATATAGAGGTTCATTAGTTAAATACTACAAGTATATTAGTTAAAACATGCAGGTTTCTTAATTATCAACTATAGGTTCATCATTTTTGTTTGATATCAATTAACAACTAAGATTATGAGTGAATGAAAAATTAGAATAAAATATAAAAAAGGTACAAATATAGGTTTATAATAAACCTGTTTATTTTTCATATATATTACTATTTTATATATCCATTAATTAAGTATTGTAGTTCATTAGTTAACATATGAAGTTTATTACTTCTAAAAACTCTATATAGGATCATTAATAAGATAATATATGTTAATCAGTTAAATTATATAAATTTATAACTTATCTATTACAGTTTTTTCATTTTTAATATTTAGTATCATTAATCTATATATATTCATTTCTAAAAATTATAGGTTCATTAGTTAGATTATGGAGATTTATCAATTATTCAGTGACGCAACAATAAATTTCATATATGCTACTCTCTTTTAAAATGCAACGCATAAATAAAAGAACATTAAATATCATGAATACGAGTCGATCATATAATTTATCGTCCAGGTGCGAGTTGGTTGAACTTGGGCAGTTGCGGACCATAGAATCGTTTTTGCAAGTCCATGTCTTGCACAGTGATTTGTGGACTTATTATTGCCTGTGAGTTTGAAGTGAAGGGCTACTACTGGACTGATGCTGGCTCAAGTTGGCCATATACATGAAATTATAATCTAATTAAAATTAAATTAAAAAATTAAATTTCCAAAAAAAATTAAAATTTTAATTAAAAGCATAAGATAGACACTAAAAATTAAATTTAAAAACAAATTTTTAAGAAATTAAACAACAAATATAAATCACTTTTTATAATTTGTATAAATTTTGATATTTTATATTTTAAAATAATGTATATATATATTCAATAATAATTTTAAAATTTAACAATAAAAGTAGAAGATCAAAATCAGTCCATACAAATTTTAATATGTGGTTTATTCTATAACTAGTTTTATTTAGATTAATTACAATAAAGTCCTAATATTTATTATATTTTATTTTTTATATTTTAAAATTATGTGAAATAACATTTCTCATTTGATTTATTATATTATTAAATATTTTTATTAATTTTATAATAAATTATTACAAAATGATAATAATATCATCAATGTAAACATGTAAATATACAAATAAATAAATAAACTAAACCTCCTACCCAAGCCAGACCTGCCCCTACCGATTAACCCATGCAAATCTCAGCACCACCACCCCCAGTTATCTGAAAAATTATCTTTAAATATTAGTTGATTGTAAATTTGGACAAAGATTATTTAAGGGGTTGAAACTGATTGTTTTTATGAACACAGATTATTTATAAGGGATGGAACTGTTATGTAATTGTTATATCATATTCTAAAATAATATAACTCACTCATATGATATCTAAGAGTTCATTCTAATGATTAAAATTATTTAAAAAATCATTAATGAAAATTAATTACGATTTGAGTATAGGCTATAAAATTGAAACTTTCAATCTTTATATTCCTAACAATTGCACTCCTCTCTTTCCACTTTTTTCTTTTGTTAAAATCTCCAATCATCTTAAATTTGTAATTGCTATTCCTTCTTTGATGATGATAATTCATGATTCAGAAATGAATCTAACCATGCAAAAGATTTTTTAGATTTTCAATTTGCAAAATTTGATTATTTTTTTTAATTTGAGTTAAAGATAAATAACAAATCAATAATAGTTTGATTGTGTCAAAATTGGTGGATTTGAGAAGCTTTAATGGAGGAGAGAGAGAGGATAAGATAGATGAAAAAATAACGAATTGAAAATGTGAATATTTTAATTTTAATTTTATTTTGCTATTAATTAATTAAAAAATAATCAAAATTTTGATAAAGTACTTTTTAATGTAATAAACTAAATATAAGAGACTATTTTATATAATTTTTAAATTTAACATTACGCATGGTAAATTGATTAAAAGGCAAGGGAAAGTTATTTTAAAGGAAGGAGAATGGAAGGGAGAGGTGGAGAGAGAAAATTCATCTTGTTTGTTTGTTAATTTAAATTTTAATTAGTAAAAAAAGAGAAAAGAAATTTTTTATTTTATTTTATTTGGATATAAGGGAAGAGAAAAAAAAACTTATAATTGTTAAAAGAAAAAAATCATATTTATTTGCTTATAATTAAGAAATATAATAAATAAAAAATAAAATTATTTGAGTATTTGAAAAAAATAACTTTTTTTTTCTTTCATTTAAAGTAAAACATTGATTATTTTATCTAATAAATGAATTATTTTAATAGAAAAATGTAGCATATTTAGATAATATCCAAGTATGTCAATAATAAATTTATTAAAAAAGTTAGCTTTTTGTACATATGAATAATTTTATATCAATATATTAGCATACAAGCCAATAGGTAACTCTGAGTAACTTATAAAAACAAATGGATATACAACATCATGTTAATTTTTTAAGATTTATGAAAAAAATATTATTGTAAAAATGAAAAAAATAGTTTTAATATAAATAAATAAATAATAAAAAAGAACAAAAAATATGAATGAAAAGCTAAATTTAATTTATTATTAATTTAATAAGGATAAAATAGGCATAAGAAAAATTATATTGTCTTTCAAGAGTTCAAATTTCCACAATCTAAAAGTGAATAATCACGTTTCTTTCCATTTTCTTTCTTAAAAAAGTTAAATATCAAATAAGATACTTAATAATTTTATGTTCTTCCTTTTTCTTTTTCTTTTTATTTAACTTTATCTATGCATAGTATGAAAAATTTATTTACATAGTGTTTGGTTTAATTATAATTTAAAATATATTTAATTTGCAAATAATTTTTTTATAAAATTTATTTTCAAATAAAATTTTATATTTATTATATTACAAAATAAAAATAAAATTAATTTCAAATAAAATAAATTTTTTTGAATTAAACATAAAATTTAATAAAATATTTAGTTTATAAAAATATATTATACTATTTTTTAAATTTTTTAAAAATATTTAAAAATAAAAAAATGAGAGAAAATAGAGAAAAAGAGAATGAAAAATAAAAAGAAAATAAAGTAAAAAATGTTACTAAGGATATGTTTATCATAGTAAAAATTTTATAACTTTAAATTTTAATTTAATTATAATATTTAATAAAATAAATTTTAAATTTTATTTATATGGAATATAGTGCAAATTTTTTTTGAAACAATATAGTGTTAATTAAATATAGCAAATGCCAAGTTTCCAATTAATAACCCTTCCATTTAATTAGACTTCGGTGTGTATGACACCAAGGACAGCTGGATGAATCATAACCATTACATTTAGTTAGCAATAATATATATATATATATATATATAATCTCATTGGTTTGGTTAGCAATAAAAAATCAAATGCTAGTAATAAATATTTTTCTTTTTAGAAAATACAGAGGCATCTGTTTGTTGCTTTACTGCAAACGGAATATAAAAAAGGCCACAGAAAAAAAAAAAAAAAAAAAAAGTGCAATTCAATAGTTTTTTTTTTTAAAAAAAGTTGCTTTCTTTCAGTATATACATACAGCGTTGATTATTAGCTAAGAGGATCGATCAACACCAACTAAAAAGAAAATCGAATCAGCTTTCAATTTTAGGAGAGATGGCTATACTGTACGCGCTGGTGGCGAGGGGATCGGTGGTGCTGGCGGAGTTCACAGCTACGGCGACCAATGCCAGCGCGATAGCCAGGCAGATATTGGAGAAAATACCGGGGAATAATGACAGCCACGTGTCGTATTCTCAAGATCGTTACATATTTCACGTCAAGCGCACCGATGGCCTCACTGTCCTCTGTATGGCCGACGATACCGCTGGAAGTGAGTAAATTCGACCTTCTATTTAGAGAACTGGTAGGTTAGGTTAGGAGTTTATATTTATTTGTATTTTTCCCGATCCGAAATGATTCTACGTCATGAGTTATCTTGAAATTTAATTTGCATTTTTTAATAACGATTTTGTTGTTTAATACATATTCTGGCGCCATAATTTTGATAAGTTTGTTAGTAATGTGGATATGAATCGTATTCGTATTTCAGTTTTAGCTGAAATAAGCTTTTATGCTTCTTGTGCGTCATCACACAAATGTTACTCATGATTCAGATTAGGGCTTACTTCAAGCTGCTTCTATTTTTCCTAACACAAATTCTGATAAGCACTTCAGTTAGCCTTCTCTCGTATTTTGCTATGTTTCGCTTGGCTCGAGTTGCGAAGAGAGTATTCATACTCCTCTCCAAAAAAAAAAAAAAAAAAAAAAATCCAACGCTTGTATTCCTTTACTCTTTTGCTGATGAGCTTTGGCCAGATTGAAGGCACGGAGATGTAATAGAACTTTTCAGATATGGCCTCAGCATTTGTCGTGGGTTGTTTGGAGGAGGGGAAATATAATAACCTGGACAAGTCTTTTGTGGGAACTTATAGATTTGGATTCCTTTTGCTCTACAATTTGGGATTAAACCTTAGTTTACTCAAAGATCCGTCAAGTCTACAATATTTTTAATGCTTTATGCAGGAAGAATTCCTTTTGCATTTCTTGAAGACATCCACCAGAGATTTGTGAGAGCCTATGGCCGTGCTGTTCATTCAGCCCAGGCTTATGCCATGAATGATGAATTTTCAAGGGTTTTGAGCCAGCAAATGGAATATTACTCGAATGATCCAAATGCTGACAGGATAAATAGACTAAAAGGCGAAATGAGTCAGGTATGTTTTGTGCATAAATCATGCATTCAATATGGTATGTTTGTAGTTTTTTTTTTTTTTTTTAAATGTAGCATTTAAATCGTTTTGACATGTTCCAATTCCATTTTGCCCTTTCATTAGTTTGTCAGAGGCTTTTTGATTTGTTGGAGTTGACGATTCACTGAGTAGAATCTTTTTCTGATACTGAATGATGAATAATATTCACATTCATGTACTCATATCAACTTTGCCAAGTTCAATTTTGCGTTATTCCTCTCTATAGAATCTTCATAGTTAGTGGCATCCTGCCTAAAATTTTCATTTTCAATGTACTTATAATTGGCAATACCTTGTAGGTGCGAAATGTCATGATTGAGAATATTGACAAAGTTTTAGAGAGAGGTGATCGTTTGGAATTGCTAGTTGATAAAACTGCTAATATGCAAGGGAACACCTTCCGTTTCAGAAAGCAAGCTCGTCGTTTCAGAAACACAGTGTGGTGGAGAAACGTCAAGCTCACGTATGTTGTCTCTAATAATTTATTATGTCTACATAACAGTACATGCATGAAAATAAAGACAGATGCTAAGATCTGTTACTCTGTTATCCATTGACTAAATCTTTTGTTTCTTGCAGGGTTGCTTTGATTGTCCTCCTCCTAGTGATTGTATATGTTGTTCTGGCTTTTGTATGCCACGGCCTCGCTTTACCTTCCTGTCTGAAGTGAGAGCAACTATTGAGTGAGATTCTTGGCATGCATTATGTTTTTTTTTTTTCTAGTATATGATATATCTATATTTGACTTCCTCTGCTGTAAGTTCCTTTAGATTTTTGCTTGTGCAATATGCAATACTTGAATTGTCTGAGTGTATGTGCACTTTCTGTTGTTATGCCCTCTGAGAAAAAATGGTTCAAGTTGAATATCTATTGAAGCCATAGCTTGATAAGTGATAATTTTGGGGACTAAATTTTTGGTGTATATCTTTAAGGCTTTGTGTTCTTTGCTTTACTATGGATTAACATATTGTATATCCTTTAGCTTTTGCTTTGTCAATAACATGCCTTTGTGTATGCCAGATATTTGTGTTCTTGAAAGAAAAGACAGATGAAGGTAAAAGACTTGATACTTGTATGTGTCGAACTTTCATTTTCTTAACTCTGCTAGTTGCAAAAAAAAGGTGCTTAAGGTTGCATGTCATTCATACCCTCCAATTCACTTCTCATTTCCCTCGGGCTTACTTTTACAGAACCATTTCATGCATGAAGATGAGAGAAGAATAATGATTTACTTATGTGTACTTCTCATGATTAACTTGTGTAGGTAATTGACCAAAACAATTGGTAGAGCTTAACATGAAATTGAATGAATAAAAAAATGATGAATTTGAGGTTCGTAATATATATATTTGAGTTTCATCCAGTTGTTATGGTTTTACAGTCGAAAATTAGTTTTGGCATAAGGATGAAGTGGCAAAGACTGGTTGGCGTCGCCAAAAAAAAAAAACTGGCTTAACTGAGTTGCATCATCCTAACGTGTTTGGTAATCTCAACAATCAGTAGCATTGGAGAATCTTTAAAGAGTTAACTTTTATCTCATATAGCAACCATCCAATTTCACCTCTGCAAGGAACGAAGACTAGTTGTTCCAATAAATAGCCTATAACTAGAACCAGGAAAGCATGTGATGTCTTGCGAACCTTGGTCCAAAACTAATTGAAAAATGTTAACAAGGAGACTGACGAACAACCAGAATAATTGGAAACAGCGGATTGTGTTGCTGCACCTTCTTTGGAGAAAGATACAAAAAGATTTTCTTAAATGGATTTTCCTTGATCCAACCATTAGTGAAAGCATGATAGGAGAAGCCAAAAACGCACATCCAAGAAGTTTCCCTGATGGACACTATTGAAGGACATTTTCTACAACAAATGCGTACGGTGAAAAGACATTTCTATTCGCTTCTAGGTAGAAAATGCTGGGTATCAATATTTGTGCAAGATCAATTATCTACTTTGGAGTAAGATGCGTTGAGCCACCTGATTTTTTATGGACGCTGCTGAAAATTGATCTGGCCTACCGTGAATCAAATTCTGTTCAAGACATCTACGTTGCCCTGAAGTGCACATAGACGGTCTATGTGTCTGATTAGCTATTGTTTTGATGATGCTATGGTTGCCCCATACACATTTGTGGGGCTGTTCCTTCTTCATATCTATAATAAGAGAGGAATGCGGAACTTTAGTTTGTACTGAAATACTCTCATATCTATAATACTCTTATTTACAGTAATGAAATGCATATCTATTGGCCAAAAAAAAAAAAAAAACTTTTGCATCCATCCTAAAATTAAATATCTTTTGCATCAAGTACGCTCGTATTAGAGGTACTGATGAAGAATATCAAAGAAATTTTGTCTAGCTTTGAGCACAGGAAAAGGATGATTTAAACATTGGTAAGATTGAAACTATGGTCCTGCTCCTAATTGATCTAGTTATTCTGCATTAGATACAGCAGCGCAAGGCCAAAACAGAATAAAGACTAAAAATGTCACATTTAAGCTCTGCAAACATTTTCGAACTATTTTAATTTATCCTCATGAATAGCAAAACTAGTGGGCAAAATAAAGCAAGAGAAAAAAGAGACTATCAAAAAGCACTTTGAATTTCTTGCTAGTTTCTACATATAACTAGACATGGTAATTTACACTAGTCTACAAGATTCAATCTGTTCAACAAGTCCTCCAATTCTTGCAATGCAATCTTATAATGATCTGGTAATTGTGCTCCTCCTTCTACAATCGGAATGGCAAGTTTATAAAGATGACTTTGCCAGTAAATTGGGTTATACACATCAATACGACTGGAACCATGATCTAGAAAACACTTGCGCTTGAAATCTTTACTCCAGCGAGGCAAAATGTAGCGAGCAGGGATTTCTTCCACCCCATTATAATTAAGAACATTCAACGCATGCCTGCATAAATAACCTTTGTAATTGAACAAGCTGCATATGCATCGAATATCCACCTGGTTTGTCTCATATAACACCTCAAAATGCCTAACTTCCTTCTCAGATCCCTTAACTTCGACCCGTTCTTTGACTATGTATGTAATTATTGGCCCGTTAACACTGACCTGCCTTGTGTTGAAGCAAGAGTACATGCCCTCAACCTCAGACTGAAACTTCTGAAAAATTTCTTTTGTATATACTTTTGAGAGCTGCACCTCAAAATTGCACCTTGTTCTTAATTCAAAACTCAAGTTTCTCAACTCCAGGTCAGCCATGGCTTCTTTAAGATGTTTCCTGTGTAGGACTAGATCATACTTATCAACAAATTCCTTAAAAGATGTATGTTTATGTACATAGCCATCAAAAAAAGAAGTAGATCCCTCATTTTCATGGATGGGAATCATTCCAGCAAAAAATATGTCCTTCAAATAAACTGGAACCCACCGTTCCCGCTCTTCATATAATGTTTGTAGCCATTTGTTATCACCAAGTTCATGCCTCCTGATTATGTCAGTCCAAGAATTTTCAAACTCGGCTATTTTTAAGGAATTATAGACAGCCTTGTTGAATTGTCTTTTGATGGCTTCAAATCCCTTCAACCCTCCCAGCCTCTCTGGAACTCTTTGCATAATATACAACAGACAGTAACAATGATAAGCTTCAGGGAAGACCTCAGCCACGGCACTTTGTAAGGGTTTACACTGGTCAGTAATAATAACCTGTGGAGGACGCCCTTGCATGCATCTAAGCCATGCCCTGAACATCCAGACAAAATATTCTACTGACTCGTGTCCAAGAAAGCCACACCCCAACAATATTAAT
>CATIWR010164256.1:0-20514 GCA_949677035.1 Omphalea diandra | reverse complement strand
ACATCCATATATATATATATATATATATATATATATATATATATATATATATATATATATATATATAAAATCTAAAAAATAAAAACCTAAGAGAGAGAGAATTTGCATTGATAAAGACTCAAGTATAGTTCAAATTTTATTTCAATCGTGAGAGAAATGTTTTCATTATTATAGTCATTCAATTACTATTATTATTGCAGTAAAATCAAATAAACTAATTTTTACTAAAATTATTGATATTTAACAATTTTTTAAGTTTAAAATAACATTTTTTGAAAAAAATCTTATTTGACTATAAATAAAGTAATAAATTTTGATAAAATGTTTTATTAAAAAAAGTTGAATGATCATAATAATAAATATCTTTTTTTAATGACTGTAATAAAATTTGACTTATAATTGAGGACTAATTATATAAATTATATCCAAATAAATTGAATTATATAATTTACTATTGCTTGATTATGAGATTGATAGATTTGGGTACTTTTGACTTGAAAGATGAGGCTAAGAAACATAGTTATCATACCTTTGACTTGAAAGATGAGGCTAAGAAACATAGTTATCATACCATCGATAGGATGTCTTATTGTCTCCTAGGAATGAGTTTAAGTATATGGTTGAAAAACATTTATAGTAAGAAATTGATCTAAGCTTTTACAAAGTTGTTGATCTAACCAATAACTTCAACAGACAAATAATCATTCCCAAAATATCATATACCCTTTCAAAGAAAATTTTTGTATAACTTGTCAATCTCTTTAATGACTACCTTAAGAAGAACAAAAATGACATACTAATACACAACCAAGCTTAAGGATAGAATTGATGAGCTAAAACTCTACCTATACGGGACAAAAGCTTGATAGACCAAATAGATATTCATCTTGTGATTTTATCAATTAACTCCTCACAATGATCCAAAGTGCCTAGAAGATATGAGAGGAATGCTAAGATATCTAATAGGCAAAGTACCTTCCTAAAATTGCAGAATGTTAAGAATTTCTTCATTGATTTCCAAAGAACATTATGGAAGAAGGTTAAACTTTAAAGTTATTAGCTTAAAGCCTAGAGACCTTAAAGAAGAAAGAAATCTATATCTTAATTTACCATAAGAAAGAATACCACTATGAAAAATAAGAATAGTAGCAAAGTAAAGATGGCTAAGTCTTGAAGATTCATCCTTGTTATAAAAAGAAAACACTCAGAACAGAAATACTAAAGAATTTTGGAAAGATAATCTAAAGGGGAAATAAGATCTCCTCGCCTATTGAGGTTTTAAGAACAAAGAAACAAAATGAGCAAAATGAACTTTCTCGATATATTATTGAATGAAAAACAACCTTCATATACAAAGATGCTCAACTGAAATATGTTACAACTACTAATAGTAAAACAATTGATTAACTAACTCCACAAATTCTAATAAATAAATTATGAATCAGTTAGGAGCCAGTTGCAAATTCTTGCATTTCTCAAATGTCAACTATTATAGAAGAGTAAGAAGAATTAGTTAATCGACGTTGCCCCACTTAACTCTATTCTTGACTTTTAAGCATACCAGTATGACACCGTTTTGCTTTTATGATATAAAACCCAACTACGTTGACTTAAAAGTTGGAACAACCCCACTTAAGTTGGTGTGTATAAATTTGGGGCACTCAGCTTGGACAGAAGCAAATGGAAATGAGGAAAATGATGCACCTTGGTGAAAAAATTAGCGAGTTGATGAGATGAGGACACTGACATGAGATGAATAACACCTACTAGTACCTTTTCGCGAATAATGTGGCAATCAATCTCTAAGTGTTTTGTGCATTCATGAAAAATCATATTGTGTGCTATATGAATAGTAGATTGATTGTTACAAAACAAAATAGCAGGGTTAGGAGGGAAAAGAGAAAGATCATTCAAAAGGTAAGTGAAACATTAAAGTTCACAAGTAGTGGTTGAGATGGGATGAAACTCTGTTTCAGAAGAGGACTTTGAGATTGTACTTTGTTTCTTGGATTTCCATGAAACAAGAGAAGAGCTAAGGAAGACATAATAGCCAGTGATAGATTTGCAAGTGTAAGGACAATGTGTCAAATTAGAGTCAGTAAAAGCTTGGAGTTGCAATAAACTGTGGGCACTATAAAATAAACCCTAGTCAAGAGCTTATTTAAGATACCTCAAGACATGATGAGTAAGGCCTTAGCGTGTTGTAATAGGGGAGTAAAGAAATTGAGATAATTGTTGAACAATAAAGGGAATGTCTGGCCTTGTATTGGTGAGGTATAAAAGTTTGCTAACCAAGAGGAGTTCTCCTCCAAAGGAAAAAAGTCAAGTTTGATAAAATTAAAATTAGGTGGCAAAGGTATGGCAACAGGTTTGGCTTCTAAGAATATAGTTTCTTCAAGCAACTCAAGAGTATATTTCCTTTGAGAGAGATTAATACCTTTAACATTGTGAGTAATCTCAAAATAAAGGAAATATTGTAGAGGTCCCAAGTTTTTTATTTTGAAAAGATGATGAAAATGATCTTTAATAGACTCAAGTTCATGAGAACTATTAGAAGCAAGAATAATGTCATCCACATAGACAATAAGAGCAATGAAAGAATCATCTGTGTGTTTGAGAAATATGTTATTATCAATATAAGCCTAATGAAAACCTTGAAGAAGTAAGGCTTGGGACAACTTAGCATGCCACTATTTATTAGCTTGTTTAAGACCATATAAAGACTTTATGAGCTTACAAACAGCATTTGGAAACATGGAGCGAACATCAGATGGCAATTTCATATAGACTTCTTTATGGATATCCCTATGAAAAGCATTATTTATGTCAAGTTGATCCAAATACCAGCCTTTGATTGTTGCAACAACAATAAGGATATGAATGGTGGACATTTTAGCAACTAGGGAAAAAGTATCCAAGTAATCAACCCCCTCTTGTTGTGTGTTACTTTTGGCCATAAGTCTAGCTTTGAGCCTCTCAACTCAACCATTAGCTTTATATTTTTTGTTGTACACCCACTTACAACCAATTGGTTATTTATTAGAGGGTAAAGAAATAATAGATCAGGTATTATTTATTGCAAGAGCTTGCAATTCTAAGTTCATAGCCTCTTACTGACTAGGAATTTAAGCAGCCTGAGTATATGTTTTGGGTTCAATATGTAAAGAAATGGAACAAGCAAAAGTTTTATGGGAAGAAAGAACTAAATGGTAAGAAAAAACTTAATTAAGTGGGTGAAGGGTACCTGATATCGCGAATGTAAGATCACCTGTGGAAGAAGAATGGAAGTGAGTTTATTATGGTTGGATCTACTGCCAATGGTAATTCTACAAGTAAAAAAGAGGTTAGGGGTTTTAATAGACTTTCACATATGCAGTGAATGAGAAAGAGGTATAAATGGAGGTGAGGGAGGTGAAGAAATGGAAGGAGGTGGAGAAGCTGGAGTTTGAGAAAGGGGTGAAGAAGAAAGTTCAGCAAAAAAATCAAAGGGAAATGGAACAAAGTTGAAAGAAAAAGAAGATTGAAAGAGGAAAACATGTTTGTAAAAATAAACATTTCGAGAAATCAAGACCTTGTGAGAAGCAAGATCATAAAGTTTGTAACCTTTTGTGTCAGGTTTAAAACCAAGAAAAATAGATTTAAAACCAAGAAAAATACATTTTGAAGCTTTAGGGTCGAACTTTGTTTTGTTTTATTGTAATGTAAATGCATAGCATAAAAAACCAAACATCTTGAGAAGGGAAAGATCACGATAAAAAAGAAAGAGCTTTTCAAATGGTATTTGATTACTAATAACAGGTGAAGGAAGTTTGTTAATAAGAAAAATAGCATGGCCAACACAATCATTCCAAAATTGATAGGACAAATTGCTTTGTAATTTTAATGTTTGAGCCACATTCAAAATGTGTTGGGGTTTTCTTTCAACGATATTATTTTGTGAACAGTTTCAACATAAGTGCTTTTGATGAATAATTGCTTAAGAGGGAAAAAATTCTAGGTTATTAAACTCTGGTCCATTAGTTTTGTTAAATTGAGTTTTAACAGGAAAACAAAATTACATGAACAAATCTCTTGTTTCAGCTTTTAATTTCATAAGATAAATCCAAGTAAACCTACTAAAGTCATCTACAATAGGAAGAAAATATTTGTGACCATACATTGATGAAGATGTAGGGCCCCAAATGTCCATATGGACCAAATCAAAACAAGATTCAGTGGGAGAAGTACTATTGGGGAAAAGATAATTTCTTTTGTTTAGCTAGATGACAAACATCACAAACAATATCTTTGCTAACTAAAATAAAGGAATCGAGTTTATTTAATTCTTATATACTAGGAAGAGAGGCATGGCCAAGCCTAAAATGCCAAAGGTCAAAAGATAGACACATATTAGCAGTTTTAGTGTGATGGAAATGCCCACTTACAAAATTATCCAACTTGTAAAGACCTTCCCATTATCTAGCTAATCTAATCATCTTTCATGAAGTGATTGCTTGAATTATACAACAATCAGCTTGAACAAGAAGACAACAATGAAGCTCAAAGGTTAATTTGCTTACTGAAATGAGGATAAAAGTGAATTGAGGAACATAAAAGACATTGGACAAAAACAATATCATCATTAAAGGAAACAATGCCTATATGTGTAACTAGAATAAGTTGTTCATTTGAAAGTTTAACAAAATGGTTGCTTATTGGTTTGTATAAGAGAAATTGGTTAAGGAAACAAGTAATATGATATGTGGCACCTGTGTCCACAATCCATAGAAATTTATCTATAACTTGAAATTTAAGAGTTGAAAAACACATATACATAACTTTTGATTTTGACATATTTGCAACATGAATAGAAGTAGCAACAATAGAATTAGAAACATGAGTTCAATTAGTGCCCTAAAGCAAATTTATTAACTAGCTATACTGTTCTTTAGTAAGGGAAAAAGGTGGATTGGATGTCCTTGGTGACACATGGTCAGTTCCAACAACTTTTTCTTGGTCTATTGATTGCTCATTATGAGTTTCCACTTAATTGGCATAACTAATGGTCCTGAGTTTAAAACCAGGTGGGTAGCCATGCTTCTTATAGCATCTGTCTCTTATATGACCTATATAACCATTATAAGTACATATAGGCTTTTTGCCATTAAAACTAGTGCATCTTTTATAGGAGCCTGACTGAGTAGAATTCTCATTATAGGAATAAGAAAAATTAGGCTGAGCTCCCCTACTAACAAATGCAATAAATTCATTAACTTAAACACTACTATGCAACACCAATTGTCTTACATGTTGTGCAACCAAAGAAAATACTTTGTTAATGGTTAAAAGGGGTTTCATTAACATAATCTAAGATCAAAAAATAAAATAATACTCATTGAGACCTTTCAAAAACTTTATTACATAGTCAGCTTATAGATACTTCTCAAAAGTAGCAATCACACCACACTTACAAAGAGGATCACAAGAACATTTAGGTATAGGTCTAAGATTGATAAATTCATCCTCTAAAATTTTCAATTGTGTACAATACTCAGTTATAAACAACTGACCTTATTGCAGGCCTTGAACTTCATACTGCAAGTCTAAGATACGAAAGGAATCACCTTGAGCAAATCTATCTTGGAAATCATTCCACACCTTTATTCTAGTATCAAGCTAGATTACACTTTGTGCAATGGATGGAGAAATTGAATTAATCAACCATAATAACACCATAGTATTACATCTTTGGCAAGAAGAGTATGTAGTAGCAATTGTTATTGGAACAAGGATAGTATCGTCAACGAATTAGATCTTATTTTTAGATAATAATACCATTTTTATTCCTCTTGACTACGAATGATAGTTTGAGTGTTTAGCACTGATGAGACCAATATTAAAGAGGGATTTTCATCAGTATGAAGGTAATAAGGACCAGATGGATTTTCATCTGTAGATCTACTTGGATTAGCCACTTTGAGGTTGTTTGGTTACTAAGAAAATAAAGGAAAATTACTTAGGGCAATGAAAATAACGAAAACAACTAATAATGTTTTAATATCACATTGAGGTTTTAAGAACAAAGAAACAAAATTGAGCAAAACAAGCTTTCTCGATGTAAAACAACCCTTATATAGAAAGATGCCTCAACTGAAAATTGTTACAACTACTAATAGCAAAACAACTGATTAACTAACTCCACAAATTCCAATAAATAAGTTATGAATACTAATAGTAAAACAACTGATTAACTAACTCCATAAATTCTAATAAATAAGTTATGAATCAGTTAGGAGCCAACTGCAAATTCTCACATTTCTCAACTGTCAACTACTATAGAAGAGTAAGAAGAATTAGCTAAATGATGTCGTCTCACATAACTCTATTCTCAACTTTTAAGCACACCAATACAACTCTGTTTTGCTTCTATGATGCAAAACCTAGTTGTTTTGACTTGAAAGCTACAACATCACCTAAAACCCCATCTCTCTTGAGAAAAACCCATTTATAGGGTTGTTAATTAAAATAGAGAAATTCTTGAATTCGAGCCACAAACCTTGCTAGAAAGCCAATCCTTAACCTCATCTCAATAAAAAAAAGTCCCAACAAAACTGACAGAATCAAAAACCTTTCTTAAATTAATTTTTACAACACACTTGGGAGGCCTATTAGATCTATGGTGATTATTGTTAAATCATATTGAATAAGTTAGTTCAAATCAGGCAAGATTTACTTAACTCTTTTAGCTAGAACCTTAGAAACATGCTTGTAAATGGCATTACAACATGAAATTATTCTAAATTCTTAGGATGAGGAAATTTGGAAAATATAGTAAGAGCATTAACATTGCATTGTTTAAGTATGATGCTAGTGTCAAAAAATTCTTGAACAATTAGAACATCAAGACTAATAAGATCCTAACAAAATCTAAAAAATTTATCAATGAATCTATGTGCTCAAGACTTTTATCCTCCCCTATATTGAACATAACACACATCTCTTCTAAGAAAAACCTTTCTAGAGAGCCATTAATTAAAATAAAGAACTTATTGGAAAAGAGACATTCCTAAATTAGAGCCACAAACTTATTGGCAAGTCAATCCCTTAACATCATCTTAACTGAGAAGTCTTAGCTAAAATAATCTATAGCCATCATTAAATCAACTTTTACAGCACTCCTAAGAGGCCTACAAGATATGTAGTATTTTTTGACTAACTCATGAGCAAGCATGATATTTTCTCCAATCTTTCTACTTTGATTGAGCTGGATCAAATCAAGCAAGACTTGCTTCACTCTTTCAGCTAGAACCTTACATAATTGTAGATAGCATTGTAGCAGGCAATTAAGAGACTTGAGAATTATAGTAAAAGTGGTAAAATTGCATTGTTTAAGATGCCAATGTACAAAAAAAAAATCTTAAACAACTAAAATTGCATCAAGACCAACAAGATCCCAACAAAATTTGAAAAAGTTGCTCAATCCATCAACCTAGGACTTTTATCCTCCCTTATGCTAGACCAAATTTCACTTCATCAGTAGATATAAAAATTAATAAAGAGGTAGTAGTTTTAGGACTAAGAAAGAACCTTTGTTGTAAAATATCTTATTGAACATGGTTTCTCACAATGGAAGGTTTACTAAATAGGGACTTAGAGAATTTGATCATATCGACATTAATTTGATCATAATCCATGATGACTTTTCTAGTTTTTAAGTGTTAATTAAGTTATGAATCTATATTACTTCATTTTCACTATGAAAGAATTTAGTATTAGCATCTTCTCTTCCATTTTCTAAGCGTTAATAGAGTTATGAATCTATATTACTTCATTTTCACTATGAAAGAATGTTGTATTAGCATCTCCCAAGGAGATCCATTTACTTCTAGTGTTATATTTATATAATTTTCTTCTTAAACAAGTTAGAATCTCAAATTTTTCTAATAAGTTCTCTCATTTTTTTAATTTTATTTTTTATTATGAAATACTTAATATTATTTATTTTATTGATTATTAAAAGTATTTCATTTAATTTAATAATTTTTTTCTTAAAATTGTATTTTATAAAATTAAAAGTATGAATCAATAAATATTATTATAAATTTAAGAAATTATTTTAGTATTTATTTATTTGATAATTTTTTATAAAATAACTAATTATTTAATTAATTAGTAAAAATAAATATTAAATTTATTTATTATTTATTATTATAATTATATAGTGCAATAAGCTAAAATTTGCCACTAGATTTTTACTTAAATCAAGTGTTATTTTACCATCAGTTACCCGTGTGAACCAACACGTGCGCATAATCTGTAGTCCCACATTTGAGACCCCACAACCTCGTCCCAACCAAAGTCAAAGACATCCCTGTCCTAAAGCAGACCGAAAGGAACAGAGAATCTTCTCCTGTTGGAACTGGCTGCAATGAACGCATAGTCTATGTTGATTTCAAGAAAATGAAACAAGAAACGCTGACACTGGTGCTGGTGAATCTTGCAATCATTATGGAGAGAGCTGATGAGTCATTGTTACCAGGAGTTTATAAAGAAGTTGGTATTACTCTACATACTACCCACTGGTCTTGGTTCACTTACTCTCTTTAGATCCATTGTTCAGTCTTCTTGCTACCCATTAGCAGCTTACCTTGCTTCTCGTCATAATCGAGCCATGTTATTGCTCTTGGTGCTTTTCTATGGGCTGCTGCCACCTTTCTTGTTGCTATGTCCTCCACTTTCTTTCAGGTTACTAAACTTCCTTTCCTCTTTCTTTTACTTTCTTGTTGCATTCGTGGTGGTCTTGAAGTGTTTTTAATATTTGTATTGCGATTTTCAGGTACCCAATTCTTGATTTTTGTGGGAAATATATTTTTCTTGACTTTGAATCATATGGGTAGATCCGAATATCAATTGGAATTATATTTCTTTAAGAATTTGTGACTTGTATAATAAGCTTGCTATATATTTAATACATATTTAATACTGTGTGTGTTATGAGGTCCATGATTAGATAGTAGGATAATTTCCAGTTCTAGGTTCAGTCGCCAAAAACGACGAGGATTTAGATTAGTGAGTCTTGTTTAAATTTAAAAAATTAGAATACTGGGTTTGTTTCTCATGAATTTTCTTTCAGTTTTATTCTATTATTTCAAAAAATCAAACTTTTGATGAATGTAGGCAAGCAGGCTATCCATGATGTGGTCTGGATATTAAGTCCCCAGTGGGATTTTATTACATGGCCCATGCATTTCCTCTCAATGTGTGTGATTCATAAATCAAATACAGATTTGCAACTTTCCTAAGACTGATAGATTTTGAGAGATTGAAAAGGATTCCAAATGCTCCATGGCATTGTTAAAATTATGCTTCACCCTGATTGCAACACATGGCATATAAGCAATTAATGTGATTCTATTGGGCTTGAGAGAGGGCTACAAAATGTGAAAAGCAAGTCTGGTAATGTGGTATTTCAATAATGCTCATACAAAGACTACATCATTGGCTTGGTGACTGAGTAGCTGCTGAGTGCCTACCTCATTGTGCAAGAGGTCTGAAGTTTAAATTCTAACGTGTTGCCTTAAAGCTACACAATACCCTACTTGCACAAGGTTTGTTAGCTTTGCTTCAAAAACCTGCATACCTGTGTTAAGGATTGAGTAAAAATTTTTTGCATGAACTGATATGTTGTAGAATAGATAAAACTCCAGATCATATTCCTTATTTCGAAACTATGATATTGTTAGGATTGAGGTATAAATATAATTTTTCAATTAAAAGAAGCTTATGAAGCTTATTAGAGAAATGCACATGTTGTTGATCCTTAATTGTGATTACAATATTAGGAAGAGAAATTTGTGGTAGTTAAGAAATTGCCATTAGAGTTAGCTAGGGATATAGTACATTCTTTTATTGAGGTATGTTGAAACCAAAAGACTATATCATGGAGCTTAGAATAGCAAAGTCTAACTCTGGAAACTCGATGCCTTTTTTTTCTTTTCTAAAGGGCACTTTGACAAGTTGAACTTCACAAAATCATAAGAGATTATTCATAATCTTGGGAGGAAGAAGTTAAAAAGTTGCATGAAAAACATACTATGTATTATGGTTTGTGTCTTCTGGATAGATGTGCTGACCAAGTTGCAACTGGTTTATTTAGGTGGCAGTTTCAAGAGGTCTGAATGGGATTGGACTTTCCATAGTCGTACCTGCTATTCAGTCACTTGTAGCTGATTCTACTGATGAAAGCAATCGTGGTATGGCTTTTGGATGGCTGCAGCCAACAGGAAGTCTTGGCTCCATCATTGGAGGGTAGTGTTCTGTACTAATTGCCCCAACATCATTCATGGTATACCTGGTTGGAGAGTTGCAAATAAGTGTGCTAGTTGGTATTTTGGTCTGCATCTTCGCCAATGATCCACACTTTTCTGATACTGATACTAGATCCAAAGATCAAACTACGCAGTCTTTTATATCAGAATTGAAGAACTGATTAAAGAAGCAAAGTTGGTTATGAAAATACCATCTTTCCAAATACTTGTGGTTCAAGGTATCTTTGGATCATTTCCTTGGTCCAGTTTATCATTTACCCTGATGTGGTTAGAACTTATTTGCTTCTCACATGAAAAAACAGTGTTTCTTATGACTCTTTTTGTAATCGGTGGTTCTGTATTCGGAGGGATGATGGGAGATATACTTGCTAAACACTACCCCAATTCTGGAAGGATTTCACAGATAAGTTCTGGTTCAGCCATTCCTCTAGCAGCAATTCTGCTGTTGGTATTGGCAGATGATTCATCCACAGGATTCATGCATGGTCTGGTCTTGTTCATCATATCCTGGAATGCTCCAGCAACAAACAAGTATGTAGTCCTAATTCACATTGTTGTTTCCTTGTGGTCACTAATAAATAGCACACCTGCGTTTTTGGTTATGGCTTCCTTTTATTGCTCAGTAGTACATCTCAAAATATATAGATATGGATGATATTAGTTATCTGATTTATTTGTTTCACTCCAATATTTTCAGAGATAGTTCCAGAGAAATCTCGAACAAGTATCTATGCCTTGGATCAATCATTTGAATCAATACTCGCTTCATTTGCTCCCCGCATAGTTGGGATTTTGGCTCAGCATGTTTATGGGTTTAAAATTCCCAAAACATCATTAGATGCTGTCCACATTGAAACAGATAGAGAAAATGCTGCATCACTTGCCAAGGCACTCTGTGCAGTGTTTGGCATTCCAATGGCAGTGTGTTCCTTAATCTATTTCTTCCTCTACTGTACGTACCCAAAAAACCGAGAGCGAGCAAGGATGAGTGGTTTTATAGAGTCAGAAATGCAAAAACTAGGCAGATAAGTTTTTTTCAGGAGAAGAATATATACAGCTACACATTTCAGAATCGAAAAGTTTGAATGGAGAGGAAAGAAGTGAAATTGACTTGGAGTATGGGAAGGATGAGAGCATTGACATGGATGACGATGATGAGAAATCTCTTCTTTCTCATGAGCAATGATTCTCAAATTTAGGAGACTGATAAACCCGTCATGCTGAAACTGATTGCCATGGAATTCTTATGTGAAAGTAACAGATGTTTGCACGTCAATGCCAACTTTTGTTTACTCTACCTACATTTTGTCAGGCACAAGAAAATTTTCTCATTGCGAGCAGCCTGCCATTGGAAAAATTATGTTCCTAGATCATCCACCATATTCTGCATAACTTGGATATACAGTGATCTACATCATATCATATTACCTTTAACTATTAACTCAACTTATTGGGTTCAACTGCCAAACTATAGTCACTAGAGATGAAATGTTGATGGCTTGTTTGTAATTCTATGGAGGGTCATTCATTGTGGGTTCCACTCTTTGAGTTTTTTACACTCATTAAGAGAGTGCAAATAGTTAAAACCCTTAATATAATCTATTTGCCCTGCAAATAAATGGAGCCTCAATTGTGAAACAAGACTTATTACATAAGCAGATTATAATGTCATTGCAGGTTCTCAATTACTCTTAAGGCAATACAAAGGTTTAGTTAATTTGGACAGACATGCAGTCTAATTTATGTTTTCTTGTTTCACTTCCCTCATGCAGCCCATAAGAAACTTAATTCTATTTCCTTGCTCCTGACACACAGTTCCAAACAAATAGAAAATAAAAGAATTTTATTTTATTTATAAAATTCATTTATTTTAATAATAAAATTATTTTATTTAGAATAAATTTTAAATTAACAGACTTATTAATGAATTTTTTTAATTTTCTAATTAAATTTTTTAAAAATAAAAAATTATGTGTTTAAATAATATTAAAATAAACTTTATTCTTTGAAGTTTCGAAATCTAAATTTTCAAATGAGAGCAAAAACTTTAAATTTCATTTAAGATGCAGACCTCCTGCGAAACAATTTCTACTGGACAATTGGAATATGGGCCCTATTTTACCAGTTATGCGTACATTTAGAACATTATTTTGATTAAAAAGGGCATTAGCCCATTCACATAATTAACTTTATTGTCGATTAAATTTTTACTAAGTTAATTAGATCAATTCTGTCTATTTGATTTTTGAGAAGATTCTACATTAGGGGAAAAAAATTAAATGCTTCTGCATTTTAAGCAATAAAGATTCTCACAGACTTAACTAATGTAATTCATCTGCCGCTTTCCTAACTAAACCTGCCTCCATTTATGATACTAAAGGGGTTTGGCATTGCTATTAATCTCATGTTAGAATAAAAGAAATGATTTTATTTTATAAGTGATTGTTAGTTTTTTAATACATATTTTGTGAGTGAAAAAATTAATATTGATAAAAATTTTTAAATTAAATTTTGTTAAAATCGTCTTTTTATTCGTAAAAATCAACATAAAAAAAATCAAACTTCTTCCAATTTTAACCCTAAAATTAGAATTTTATAATAGCAATACCAAACACCCCAAGTATTGTGTTCCAACTTAACTGCCTTCTCCTTTTGTTAGAAAGCTTTATTCATTTAGTTATCTTTAGTATAGGTGAATCCTAAATATACCGAATCAAATCGATTAACCGCATTAAAAACTTAAAAATATCTAAAAAATAACTAAATCAATCCAAATCAAAATAATTGTTCAAGATGGTATTGGTTATTAATTTTTATCTAATGTGAATAATCAAACCGATTCATATTGATCTAAACCATTATTCATAATTGATATATATGTGTGTGTGGGAGCACGATTAGATCAGACTGATTCATTAATTTTGAATATTCAAACTAGATCGACTCAAAAATCAATTCAATTCTAAATGAATATTTTTTTTCATTTTGATCGGGTATCGATTTTTTCATTTTTCAAATATCTAATTTTTAGTTCACTTTCAAATAATTTTAAATAATTGGTACAAAATCAGACCAAACACTCTTTGGTGCTATTGTTAGAGTATTTTATCAGTTATAAACTCCTTTTTTACTAGATTAACTTTTTATAGTTTTTATAGTTTATTATTTTTTATTTATTTATCTTTCATTATTAGGAGTTCTTTTTATTTAAAATTTATTAAAATTATTGTGATTTGAAGTCTATTATTTAAATTTTAATGTTATATTATTGTCATTGTAATTAGAGAAGATCTATAGTGAATATGGCTTGACAATTTTAAAGATGAGTCAATATATGATATTAAATATATTAAAAATTAATTTTGTATTAGTATTCTAAATTGTAAGATAATTTCTTATATAAATATTGCATAATTATTTATGATTGATAAAATATTACTGAATCTAATTTTTTAAAAGAAAAAAAAAAGGTATAAATTCATTCTTTAAGGCCCTTAAAGCATCTTTAAGGAATTCGTCATATGTATCAAACTCTATTAAAACAAAATAATCTCATAAAATAAGAGTCTAACGTATTAGACTTTTTATTCTAAATATAAAATAAAAAGTTTTGACTCTCTAGTGTATAAAGAGTCAAATTTCACTATTTATTCTTATTGATAATTAATATACTATAAATTTTTGCTTATTTTATTAATTGATATTTTAATTTTTTTAATGGCTAAAATTTAAAAAATTATAACTTATAAAAAATTCATTAAATTTAAATAAAATCTTATATTTTTTTTAAAGAATATTCTTTATCATATAAATAAAAATTTTTAAAATAAATAGTATTATTGGAGATGTTGATACATAGTTTTGCTTCACTAGCATGGCAAACTTGGATGCATGGAATGTCTCAATTATTTTCTCACCACACAAATTTCCACTTTATCTAACTCATTTTTTTATTTATACAGCCTATCTTTCTCCACTTCAACTATTTGTACTCCTCTTGAAGTTTCAATCAAGGAAAGTGCAAATGGTTCGAACCATCTCTTTAAATCACCTCAATTTTTTTCTCTTTTTTTTAAAAAAAAAATTATAGTGTTTGTTTATCATTTAAGAAGGGAAATTTTTACTGTGGATATCCAAACCCTTGCAAGATCATACTAACACTAAGATAAGGCAATAGTCTGATACCATTGTAATCTTAATTACTAGTGGTTTGTTGAGATCATTAAACTATAATAAAATTTTATTCCAATGGCCGCAATGGGGTGGTGGCGCAGTTGGCTAGCGCGTAGGTCTCATAGCTTCTGAGTGATCCTGAGGTCGAGAGTTCGAGCCTCTCTCACCCCATTTTTTCATATATGTAAGGTAAAAGTTTGCATGTATATGCTACATTATTAATGCTCTCTTAGTGACTTCTTTTCATTTTTCTTAATCTTTTTTCATCACAACGTCAAAATGCTATATTACTAATTGATGTGTTGCTTGTTGGCTCCAATTTGTTTCTCATGTCACAGCTTGCAAAACAGGAATAAATTTTTGGAATTGAAACTAGTAGACTTGCATCAGTGCATTGGACTTAATAAATTTTTGTTGAATAATACCAGTGCTAAACGCTTTGGGATTTTATCTTCGAATATGTCAACTTTATTTTCTTATCTAGTTTTTGAATGTTGAAAATGTTGGAATAATCTTCTGTTGAGTGCAATCCAAGGATTTGATGACGAGATTACTGGGAATTTAGCTTGTCATGTCCCATTCTACCCAAGTTGAAATCTTATGCCAAAAAAAATGCTCATGTTACTAAATTATGAGGCATGAACCTGTAAGCCAAATAACATAAATACACCACTGGGTTAGTGATGCATCGATGAAAAGGACTTATTCTACTAATAAATGTTGATTCAAGTTGTTTTGTATTCTAATTCATTAAAAGACAGCAATTATATAGTTTTTTAATAAATTCACTAAATTTAAGTTAAATAAATAATTTAAATCAGTTCAAGAAGGAGATTTGCTAAGACAAACCCAGAAAATATCCTTTCTACATAATAAAAAAAAAAAAAAAAACAGTCTATATCAAATAATTACTAGCATAAAATAAAAATAACAATGATATATTTTTTTTATCCAAATAAAGTATAGTAAAGAAATTAAGTTTATAAACAATAAATTAATTAATTAGATGAGAGATAAGAAATCCAAGTAAAAGGGAGACTCTTCTTTCTTAAGCACTCGGAAAGCCACCAGCAGGCTTATTGTTAGCCTTTAGATGAGAAACGCTATCTCTTATTTGGTAAATAGAACCAAAGGAGTCTCATTGCACTTGAAGGGAAATGGATCCAAAAATAGAAACCAGATATCTATTTTTCACAATACAAAAGAAGTTATTTACCTTGATTTATTGTGTTGGGGATTATTACTGTGGATGTCCAAACCCTGTCTTGATCATATTAACACTAAGCTAAGGCAACAGTCTGTCTCATATATATAGTTATAATTTGGACCATTGTACTCTTAATTACCAGTTGTCTACTAAGACCACTTATGTATAATTTACCTAGAATACAAATATGCAGATTAAAATACGATTCCCAGAAAAAGACTTTCGTATAGGCCACAATAAATGGAAAAATTATCAAAATTATTAAAATTCACTTGTCAGGTGGTAGTGGAGCAGTTGGCTAGCGCGTAGGTCTCATAGCTTCTGAGTAATCCTGAGGTCGAGAGGTTGAGCCTCTCTCACCCCAGTTTTCTTTTGAACTGGGAAAATCACCAGTTTCAAACAATTTTTCCAACTGAGCTGCTTGATTATGTTTATTACTCAGAGCCAAAGCTGCAAATTTTGCTCAGGTATCCAATCGTGCTTAAGGATGGAAAGTTGGACTCCAATGTCATTTAAAGGTTTTACACATATATTAAAAATTATATTTAATAGATGTTATTACATAAATAAAATATTATGTTACCTTTAATTATTTATTTTTATAAGTTATTATATACTTTACAAAATACAATTATTATGAAAGAGAGAAAAGGTAAAATTGAAAAAAATTAATTAATACTCACAAATAATTGTAAAACGTTATATATTATGAGATAAAAAATTTTCCTTAAAATGACATTTAATTTGAAATAGAGAGAGTAAGTAATATGTAGCAAAAGCTTGCTTAGGCTCTCAACTCTTGGAAAAATGAGTCCTTGGGTTTTACTTACATTAGTAGATTCCAGCTCTTGATGGTATGTACTTACATCTAAGTTGAGATCATTTTGGTCATTTATCAACATAATCCAACGCAAAATTCTCAATAAATTAAATTTCAACAATTATTTTTTTCTTTAATTTCTATCGTTGCATTACGCTTAAATTTTAAAACTATTGCTATAAACATTACAATAAAAAAAGAAAAGAGGAATAAAAACTCACAATCTCATAATCTTAAAACAATTCATTTTATCAAATATTGAATTGTTTTGAGATTATGAGATTGTGAGTTTTTATTTCCTCTTTTCTTTTTTTATTGTAATGTTTATAGCAATAGTTTTAAAATTTAAGCGTAACGCAACAATAGAAATTAAAGAAAAAAATAATTGTTGAAATTTAATTTATTGAGAATGTTGCACTGGATTACGTTGATAAATAGTCAAAATGATCTCAATATTTGATAAAATGAATATACATAGACTACATGGAAATTTATTATCAACAAATACCTATGTTGCACTACAACAAAAATGTGAGAAAACAGAAAAATAAGAAACGTTTTATAGGAAAACGATATTTTATAAAATGTAAGTGATAAGACAAAAGAGAAAAACATAAAATTTTCAAAATATGAAAATGCAACTAACTGAAATTTTCGTAGCAGCATAAACAAATACTCAATAACTGGATTTCTAACTCAAAGGCAATCACTACTATACTACTTCCATGTTAGTCTACGTCTCTCATAACCAACGTATTGCTTACTTTTTTATACATTTATGAAAAAGAAAACGTGTTATAGGTACTATTTAGTAGATGATTATAGATCTGCTACATGTTATTGATGTGACATCAGCACATGGAAGGGGCCGCGATCCACAAAGCGACTTTAATTTAATTAAAACAAGTGGACAGCAATAGTCCCTTTCTTCCTCTTCTTTTCCTGCATCAGCTTCAGCTCCCATCTCACATTGCTTTATATACAAGCCGGATGGGTTTTTTTCACTTTAGATATTGTTGAGATCAATACAGGGAAGCGGAACTAGAAAGGCAGTAATTTTTTTTTTTTAATCTGTAACTAAAATTTTGTTTTTTTCATAGAAAATAGCTTCATTATAATATATATATATATATATATATATATATATATTTTACATGTAGAATATTTGAGAAAAATATTAATTTTTTAATTTATAAATTATAATAAAACTTATATTATGAAAATTTTTACATTAATACTATTTATGAAATTTTACTAAATATGAAAATTTAAGTGAATTTCATTGATTTTGAGTAACTTCCATGAGCAAATAATGATAGATGATAGATGTTAAAAGTTAATGAAAGTCAATATATTAATAGATATGTATTTAATAATTATTTTTCATTTTGATGAGTTTATCAAAGTCTAAAAAATTAATTTCATTTTAAAATTTTGAGTTAATTTGATTTAGTTACATGTCACATTTAAGATGGATCAAATTGATTATTCAATTCTTTTAAGCAGTTTAGGTATAATTCAAATATAATCGATACATCTAATTTGTAATTATTAATTTTTTGTATGACTAAAAAGTATTAATTTCTCAATTTATTAATAAAATTAAAATAATATTATTATTATATTCATTAATTAAAATGGAGAAGTTTAATATTTAAATTTAAATAAATTAATATTTTAATCAATAATTTATAAAGTGCTAAATATAAAAAGAAATATATATAAGAACTAATATTTGAAGTGTTAAACTATTACTAATTATCAATATAATTATTTATTTAAAGCGTTAAAATAAAATTTTATATATATATATAGGGAAGTGGAACTAGAAAGGCAGTAAATTCTTTTTTAATTTGTAACTAAATTGTTGTTTGTTTTATAGAAAATAGTTTGTCATATATATATTTTTTGACATGTAGAATGTTTGACAAAATTTTATAAAATGATAATAAAATTTATATTGTGAAGATTTTGTTTTAATATTATTTACGAAGCTTTATTTAAAACGAAAATTTAAATGAGTTTTATTGAATTTGAGTGAACGCCACGAGCTAATAGCAATCGATGATAGGTGTCAAAGTCAATAACTTAATAGATATATATTTATATAAATTGTTTTTTATTTTATAAGTTTATCAAAGTCTGAAAAAATATTTTTCTTCCTTAAAAATTGAAACTCTTTTTCGTACAAAATAATTTATTTTTTCTTTCTAATTAAAAATACATATTATATTGACAAATTTTTTTAGCGCATTAAATAACAAAAAGTTCAAAAAAATATTTAATATAAACAAATATAACCAAATTTATAACAAAAATCATTTGTATAATACAAAAGGTTAAGAATTTAAATATTAACATTTTATATTATCAATTTTAAATATTCACACTAGGGGTAGATACCATTTCAAAATCAATATCATTTTAAATTTTGAGACAATTTGATTTAGTTATATATCATATTTAAGATGGATCAAATTGATTATTCAATTATTTTACAATAGTTTAATTCGATTAGATACGATTCAAATATTTGATATTTTAATTTTAATTATTAATTTTGTATATTACTAAAAATTTTAATTTCTCACTTTAAGAATAAAATTTAAATAATAATATTATTAGATTTATATATTAATTAAAATTAAAATTTTAATATATATATTTAAATAAATTATTTTTTAATTAATAATTTATAAGTGCTAAATGTAAAATGAAAAATAATAAGGAATATTTAAACTGTTAACTACTATTAATTATTAATACAATTATATATATATAATTTCGAGATTGTTTCAATTTAGTTTAATTTTAATTTAGTTTTGATTCAATTATTGTTGGAAAAACTAATACTATTTCAAATATAAAATTTAGTTTAGTTCATTTCAAATTTTATCATTTAGTTTGAAACTTTTTAATTTCAATATGGTCTAATTCAATTATTTAATATAGTTTAAAAATCTTCATATCCCTTGAGCATCTCTAATTTTTACCAAACTAAATGAAAATCTAACACTAAGACTGGGCTTCATTGGTTTTATGAAAAATATTTTTTATATTTTTCTAATATTTGATGTGTTCATAAAAATTAATCAATAGAAATCATTTTTCATCAATAAAAATTAAATTATTTTTAAGAAAAATAATTTTTTTTTAAAAAAAGAAAATCATTTTTGGATTTTGAAAATTTGATCTAAATGAAAATAAATCATATAAATACATATTTTTATTATCACTGATCATTATTAACTTCTCTCCATCATCGATCATTGTTTATTGATGGTGATCATTGACAATAAATAGAACAATAAAAAAATTAATTTTTAATGTATCTTTTTATATTAAATAATAAATAATATAAACATATGTGATTTAAATTGTACTATAATTTTATAAATCAAAAGATAATATTTTTATAATATATTTTTAGTATTAAAAATATATTATTTAAATTTATTTTCTTTAAAATATATTTTTTATAAATAAATTTTTTTGTTAATAAATAGTGTCATGCGATTAAATGCTCTTATAAAAATCACGATGAATTAATGATTAGTGTTAGTACAAGAATAAAATCTCTATTAAAGGGAACCCACGCTCTTAGCAGGATTTAGGTCGCAAGGCATTATATCTAGCCACTCGACTATGGAATTATTTGCAACTTGAATTTAAGGAACTATACATTGTTACTCTATCTGTTCAATTTTAATGGACTATTTTCTTTTTTAGTCCTTCTAAAAATATAGATTACTTCCCTTTTTTAATTATTACTAATGATTAAATATCTAAAATATCATTTATTAGTTAACATAAATATCAACATTATAATTAATTTTCACTCTCTTAATTTTAAAATTATAGATTATTTTACAAATTTTTATTTGAGTTTTAATGCAGGATATTTTTTATTTGAATCTCAAAATTATTCTTTATTTATCCGTGCTCTTCATAAGTAAATTGGTAAGAATTATTATGCATTGCTAAGGTATTTTAGTTAAAAATGATTA
>CATIWR010164246.1:0-39028 GCA_949677035.1 Omphalea diandra | reverse complement strand
AGTGTAACCATACAAATTTATGAAAGCCTCCAGTATATCAAGCATTTTGGTCATCTGGGTGAAAATCAATGCTCGGTGACCTTCTGATTTCAACTTCCTGAGCAAAACTGCAAGTTCCTGCAACTTACCACAATCAAATTGTATAAGTCGCCTGTCTGGGAAATATACTTGCCTCCTAACAATCGCAGGTCTAATAGGTGAAAGAAGAGGTAATAACATTTCAGAGCATTTATCCTTATAAGTTGGATGCAGAAACACAGAATTTCGCGTTTTACTGCACCAACAAATGGGTACTGGGGCACGTGCAGCAGGTATAGCAAACATAAATGACTCAACAAGATCAATCATCTTCTGGAAGCGTTCAACTGGTGAAAGAATAATATCAGCAAGCTTAGAAGAGTACATATAACAATGCCGGTCAAACTTTTGGCGATTAATATCATCAACTGGATTCTTTATCATAAGAAGTTTTTGTAAGGTTGTTGAATACATGGGTTTTTTTCTGCACCTCAAGGAATTCCACCATACAATAGACGCCGCCTGTTCCTTCACTTCTCTTAGTCTCTCCTCAAACAGTGCCTTTCTGATCTCTTCAAAAATATTTGTTCCAGGCAACTTCTTCCAATGTTTAAATTGAGGCCCAATTTCCTCTATATTATCTCTGTTGGCTTGCTCTTTGATTAATCTCGAAGGAGTAGCAATAGCATTTACTTCATCAAACTCCCAAGAAGTCATGTTAAAATCAAGATGAGTGAATACAAGCCCCAAACCACAAAGGTCTACAGTTGAAAATGGACCTGGAGAAAGCACTGAACACAGACAAGAATTCAATTGGATGTCTATACCAGCCATGTCAAAAGAACTTATAATTGGACGACCCTCAAATAAGTCAGGATGATTGCAAACTTTGCGAAGTTGCATTATAATGCTAATCATTCCAAAAAAATTAGCACTGGCAAGGGTAGCTTGTGTCTCTGAGCTAGCAATGAAGTCCTCATACAAGTTACGCTGCCTTTTTGAAAGTCTGCAATAGATGACATGTTCGTGTTTCATAGGAAGCTGCTTCTCTACATCCCTCTTCAGTCGACGAAGTATAAATGGGCGAAGAACATTATGTAGACGATCAACAACTTCCTTGTTCACTCTTTCTTGACCTTCCACCATCCCTGTTATTGGATTACTGAACCAATCCTTGAACTCCTGATGAGATTGAAAGATGTGGGGCATCAAGAAATGCATTAGAGACCAAAGTTCCATGAGATCATTCTGCAAGGGAGTGCCGGTTAACAAGATGCGTCGTTTTGAATTGAAGTTTAGAAGAGTTTGCCATCTCTGGGACTTCCAATTTTTAATCAGATGAGCTTCATCCAAAATCAAGTACTTCCACTTCTTCCTCTTGAACACTTTTGAATCCTGTATAACCAGCCTGTAAGTCGTAATGCATACATGAAAGGAATTTGGTTTCAACCAACCTTGCCTTTTTAATTTTCGTTCTTTTGCACTACCAAAATAAGTAAGAATCTTAAAGGCAGGACACCATTTAAGAAATTCTGTTTCCCAGTTAAGCATCACGCTCGTTGGGACCACAATTAGATGAGGACCCCATATTCCCTTTTCACATGCCAGGTGTGCAAGCAAAGAAATAGTCATTATTGTCTTTCCAAGTCCCATTTCATCTGCTAGAATACCATTTAACCTTTTCTCATACATAGTAACAAGCCAATCCAAGCCAATATGTTGATACTCGCGAAGTGGGTACTTGAGAAGAAAAGGGAACTTTGTGCGCACTTTTGTTGTTGAGAATGTATTTCCTGTTGGCTGCGCAGATCTTGCAGCAGCAGCAGCATCAGCAATCCTATTCTCACTTTCATTTCCTTCTGCAATTTGCTCACTTCCTGCTTCTTGTTCATTTATAAGATGTACTGGCATAGATTCAATAGGTTCAACAATTTTTTCTGTAGGGACATCATGTTTCAGCTCAAAATCTTTATGGTCTGAGCAATCCAACATCCTGTCTGATAAAGCACAGGTATATTCAGATTCATCCTCTGAAACTTCATTGTTGAACTCCTAATGAATGGAAATGGATGATAAAATGAAAATCGGGTTACAACACAAGCAACATAAACTACAAGAAGAAGCTTTCCTATACCTACCTTATTATACCTTGCAAGCAATTCTTCTATCGGCATTTCACTTTCCTTTTGCAGCAATAAAATCTGTGAATTAACAGAGGTTATATCCATAAAAACTAAATTCCAAGTCAGCAAACAAACTAGTCAGATTAAGGAGTTTTATCGATGATTTTGAACAAGAATCATCTTCACTAAAACGCATAGCAAATAAATGTAAAGAAACACAACATAGCAAAAATGCTTTCTACCTCATCTAAGGAATTGTTTGGATCAGATTTTGCCAATGCTTCCTCCTCTGACAGAGTTGTCTCATCGTCCTGTGCAAAACCACAGATTATACTACCTGAACTCCACTTGATCATAAGAGAGCTATTTTCCATAATGAGGCCAAAAAAAAAAGAACTAACAAATTATATCCCAATATTCACGTATGCAAAGTAAAACAATTGATGAAAACTTGGGCAGCGTGTGATGTGGAATTATGCTAAAAGTACAAATCTCAGATACAGCAATATTTTGGCAATGTAGCACCTTGAAATTCTGGACCTGTCAGTGTTTTGTACCCAGTAACACTATGAAAATTCTTTGTTAAGAGGCCATAATTTTGAGATTATTACGATATTAATCAAACAATAATTTCTAGATATGTCCTTAGGAACCATTATAGGGCAGAACAGGTTTAGCTACCCCCCATCCCTGCTCCGTTAGGACATCAGGGCAGGGAAAAAAACGTGCAGGAAAGGAAAAGGGCATAGATAAGCATCACTATGCTATTTTGTGCATAAATTTGTAAATTATTAAACAATCACATAGTTACACAGTACCATTGAATGTTCTATGAATATAAATTAAAAATTTTGAATTCTATCAATTTAAAAATTTTGAATTCTATCAATTAACATGAGCAAACCACCAAAATATATTACAAACATCCACAAGATTTCTCAAAGGCACTATTCACTTCTTCATAGCATCAAAGCATTCCCCAAAATACAAAAAAGATTAGAGAGGAAAGAAGAGTTTTTATTTGAGCGGCTATGCCTCTATAAGATGATAAGAATCTTTTAGAACAAGCATTAAATATCCAATTTATATGCCTTGGAATTATTCCTGATTTACCGTCTCATGTACACTAGCAATCTAGATAAGCTACTGTTTTTAAATTCAAAGAAGATGAAGAAGAAATTTGTATGCTTTTGCTTAGACATTACTGTTCAATGTAAACAGGCAAACTAGACAAGCTAACTTTTTATAAATACAGCAAAAGAAATTTGTATGCCTTTCCATTATTCATTCATTACCGTTCAAAGTAAAACTAGCAATCCAGGTAAGCTACCTTAACACAACTATAAAAATAGAAGAGTAAAGAGACGCAGCTAGGCAGAAAGAGGATCGGCAAGCTACAAATTTACATACCTTTTCTTCTCCATTAGCAAAAACAAAATCACCATCTTCCTACATTATATGTGACACAATGAAAGGCCAAATATAAATAAATAACTACTTGATTTTAGGTACCATCAATAAGAATTGGAACAAAAAACATTAAAAATAAATTTATGTAAAAAAAAATTAGTTGGAATGCATAGAAATTCAAGTTCATATGGAGGACAATGACCATAAACAATTAAGGCACACTTGAAAAAAAGAAAAAAGAAAAACTTAAGCAAACTACACAACACATACAGGAAACAAATGGAAGCATCACAGTAAAACAAACAGAAAATTTTATAAATGTCCTTTAAGTAATTATGTATATTTCGATAGCTTCAATAATTATGTATGTCAGAATAAATGAATGACATAAATATATTAAGAGATTCATTGTAACCACTAAACAAGGCTTGAGTACACCAAGTAATTCTCTGGAGGGTTACAAATTCAAAAGTTCATATGCCAAGCTCACCATGCTGAACAGGATTCACATTGAGGCATTACTTGATCTGGATTATTTTGGTCAGTGCCCAAGAAGGTCAAATTCATTATAATAAGAAGTATGATCTCATGTAATTTAACATAGGGCCACCACAAATCATATCATGTTATAGCAACAATGGCACTTAAAAATTTTTAATTTATTCACATTTCCTTGGAAAAAAAAAAATCAAAAGCTATTAGTTTTAGGACTATAATGACTATGACGACCAAAGTTGTTAGTGATTAGATTCATGATTCGAATCTTACAATTCAATTCATTTCTCCAGCCTAGCAAATCGAACCTATTGACTGAATTGTGATTGTACTAAATCGACACTGAATCGAGCAATTCCACAGTGAATTAGACAATTCAATATGAATCAATCAATTCAGTCAATACTTTCTTTACCATGCCTTCAAATATCACAATTTAACTTCAATTTGACTATAAAAAGAATCTCTGAACCCTCTTTTGAGTAATTTTAATTGAGATAAAAATTAAATAAGTATTTTTAACATGCCTAAACAAATTTAAACAACTCTTCTTGTTGCGAGTACATAACCATCTGTAACTATTTCAATATGTTCCCCCTACTATTGGATTTGCAAAGCTCTCAAAAAGTTCTTTTTTTTTTTTTTTTGGTCTCTGCCTGCACTCTTCTCCCTTTTTCCTCTGTTTTGATTTTATTCTCTTGTTAAGTGTCATCTTCTACTGTCATATTTTATATCCATAAGTTATAACCTTTAATTTAACCTATCGTTTTACACTTGATCAAATTTTACTATAAAGAATCTTTCTAATGGGCCATGTGATCACTGTCCAAAATATGTCATATTTCTATATATTTTGTCTATTTTACATAGATATATGTTGTTTTAAATTGACTTCGAAAATCCGCACCGAATCTCACGGTTCGATTCAATTCTCCATTCCTGATTTAAAATAATTATTTCGATTCCCAATTTGACAACTATGATGACAACAGGCTCACTCACAAACTACTAGGAGGAAAGTAGCATGATACTGGACCAAGGTAATCAAAAGCGAAAGGCGTCTTCAAAGGGATATGTCTTCTCATCACTTGAAAGCGCAAAATGCAAAACAAGTGCTCGCTTTACTGAAGCAACAAGCAAATTATTAAATAATTAATTAAATAAATTAAAGGGAAGAAATTAGATTAAGAGAATAAAAGGATATTTAGAGAATGAATATGAATGAACAAAATAAATTAGTAGAAATAAGAAATAATAAAAGATAAAAGGGCAAGAGATGATAAGTGATCCGATGCAGGAAAGAAGTGGAATAGAATATTTTAAAAAAATTTGACATGGTACGAGATAGAATAAGTGGAGTGGAAATAAGGTAGGCAAGAAGTAGAGTAGAATATTAAAAAAAAAAATTAAGGCGATGCAAGACAAAATAAGCGAAGTGGTAATAAGATTGGTATAAGTAGGATAAGATTAAAGAGATAGGAACTGAGTGGAAGTAGGACGCCAACTTAAAAAGAGGACTGAATTATATAGAATTGACTATAACAAATCTAATAAAGCGAGCGCTTTCTGCCTCACTCTCCACAAAAAGCCCTTGCTTAAGCACTCAAAGTGTGTGCCTTACTAAAGGTGCCTCGCTTGGAGGTGTTAAAAGCGGTGGACCCCATTTGCACTTCACTTTGGCACTTAAGCATGTGCTTCATGTGCTTTTAACTACACCGTATTGGACTAATCCAATTTGCGAGAATAGGACACAATGCGCAAGCATTACTAAATGCTATTATCCTTAATGACAGAGCGTAGAGAAATTCCTCTCTTGCTGGTGAACCTTCTGATGCAGACTATAAAATTAATAATTTATAATAGTGTTTACATTATTGTGTTTGGATTATAGCAAGTCCATTTTTAATGCAGCATAGAATACCCAACAAGCTATTTACAAAAATGAGCATACTTCTAAAGCTAAAGAAAGGCTAGAAAGTACTCAACAATGTTCTAGATAGGTTTTATATATCTATATGTCATAATTCATGCTTTCTGGTACCTTTAAACTTATTTTTGCCCCCCTACTGCAACACTTTCACTGTTAAACTACGAAACCTAAAACTCTCTTGTCAACAACTCTTTAACTTTTGATAATTTATCTATCATAGAGCAATATAAAACACCTCAAAATCTTCTCTAGCACACAAAGAAACCTATTAAGCATCCAAGTCTACCCCAACTCAACCTAACCACTTCCCCACTATCTAAATTACTTTTAATTATTAGAACTGATACATTATTCAATATATGCATGACCATTAATGCAACATCATTGTTCCTTGACTTTAGTTTTAATTTGTATGAGTGCACAAGAAGTGGAGTTATTTGACTCTAAAAAGTTGATTTTTCCAGTCAAGCTTATTCATTCCTTCAAAAAATAAGGGAGCACGATAATAACCTAATGTAACATGGATGTTACAGCAATTAAAGAGGCACCCCAAAAACTGTTTTGATTGATTAAGTTGAAACTTCATGCTGGCTAGTCATGAATATTAATTGGTCTAAGGTCTGTACGTTGGATATAGTATCCATGTAAGCACCATACTACCACAAACAAACTTTGCAAAATAAAAGAAAAATTATTAAATTGGTACATGCATGTTTTTAAACTTTTATCATGGAACCCATGCCAATTAAATTCCTCATAGTATGGACATAGCAACCTTGAAAAGACATAAGCAGACCAGAAACTGACATGTGAATGAATGCAAAGTCTTACCTGTTCCTCGTTGAAATCATATGGTACATGTTCTTCAGCATGCTCATAAGTAATATTTTGCAAATTTCTGTTTTCACCTGTCTCAATTTCTAATGAATGGTTTTGTTTCATGAGCAACGGACCAATAACTTCACCCTGTATTTAGAAAATGAATATTATGTGGAGCTCTTAACTGACTTTGTAATCCATCAATGGCAACAAAAAACACATACAACTTACACAACGACGACCAGCAATAGTAGGTGAGCTGCTCATTTCAGTGTCACTTGCAGCAGATGTATCTTTCCCATCGCCTGCAAAACATGTAACTGTTGGTGATGTCAGGATCTGACAAATTGTTACTGAATAACATGATTCATTCATAGCCCTTTACCCTCAGTGAGATCTACCCCCTCAACTTTCAGGTTGGCTCCATTTTCACCTTTCTCTGGAGTATTTTTTCCGCTAACTGTAACTGCAGAAACACATTGACAAAATCAGTGGAAATTTTAGTAGATGGACTCACCCAACAAGAAAAGGAAGAAAAAACTCAGACAAGAACCAGTCTCTCTGTGCAAGATGTGCAAATTTATACATCTAACAGCCAATAACAGCATGGGAGTGAATGTCAGAATGTGATTAGAAGAGGAAAACAATGTTAACACGCCACAAACTTTGATGGATAAACTAATATATTGCGCAATTTATGCAAATAGGCAGAGAGCGAAACAAACATAACTCAGCATAGAAAAAATTGTCAGGGAAATAGCATCTGCAAGCATTACAAGAAAGATAGTCATCACAATAATTTACCTCTCTCCAAAGCATAACGTTTAAGCAGCTCCTCAATTGGAATATCAATTTCATTGTGCAGAGCTGCCAACTCTTCTTGCCTTTCCTCTTCAGTTATAAGAGCTTCATCTTCCTCAATAGTCTGCTCATCATCTTCCTAGAACAAGATCAACATATGAGATACTACAATTGCATGCTGATTGAAAAATCAGCAGGAAGAAACATCACCAATACAACATAGATAAACTTTCAGGCAAAAAGGACCAACCCCTATATAGCCTCAGGATGAACAACAAAGAAATAGAATAATTATGAAGATACCCATCCACACCAACATAATCTTAGCGTTCACCTATAATCGCCTGATGGAAAACAAGTAGGCTAAGTGCCACGTCTCACACACACTCCATTTGAATGTAATAATTTCTCATTTGATTCCAAACAAAATTTGCTCCCAAAAAATCACAGTTTATCATCAACCTCCTTGAAAAAGCAGATTTAGAGACATTTATATGGCATCTGATATTTCTCCACCTTAATTACACGTGATGCATCATAATTATACAGACTTCAATTGAAAGATTTGCAAAACAGAAAAATAAAAAATCTAAAAACAAAAAACCCAAAATGTCTTTGGACACAAGGAATTGTTTTATAAATTGAAAAACTAAAGATATTCTTTAAACATCTTTGTTTATGTCAATTCACAGTTGTGCATCCTTTAAAATAAGAACACGAGCTTCAGCTGGTACCTAATCACATACATTTTGGGTGGTAAAAAAATCTCAAGCTGACAAGATATGTATACCAAAAGGCCACCTTAGCTTGGTTGCGAAAAGGTTTTCCAGATTATTAGTCTGTCTAATAACAATATAAAATAACATTTAAGCAAGAAAGGCAACTCACTGATTCATCTGATTGCACATTATAATCATCATCAATTTCTCCAGTATCCAATTGAGGTTCTGTCACAACTATGTTGAATAACTTGTAATGAGAACATACGCCTATTACTCCAGGTAACTATTCAATGATGGCATTACAAGCTTCTGCTTACCATCTTTTGATTCTGCTGGGTCTTCCTCACTACCATTTTTATGGTCTTCCTCATACGGAATACTTGGTTGATCAAGTGTAAGATGGTGTTGTGATGGTTTGTCCACTAAATTTTCAGCTAACATGGTAGAGTACCTAAACATAGACCAAGTAGAAACAGTTATGCATCCACGAGCATAAATATCGATGACAAAGCTCTGAGCTAACCCACCTCTCAGTTTGCCCTATAAGGAACTCCAGCTGTTTATCAAGTGCCTTTTTCTTTTTCTCATCAAGCTCCATCTGATGCTTGTAAAGCACCTGGAATGACAATTTTGCAAAGTTTCACACACAAAGGACTTTGAATTCCGAGGAAGATAAAATAAAATCATTATACATGAACTTGCCAGCTTTTCTATTTTAATCCAGAACTTCTTTACATCCTTCGAAATATTAAGTGCAACTTTTCGCAAACGCTGCTCCTCTTCCTGATCAAAATTAAATATTAACATCAGAGATTGGAAAAAAGGATATAAATAAAATGTTTATGACAATTTGTAATACTGTTTCTTCGAGATGTGTACATAAAAAATCCATTCTTCACTAAATAAAATTTCCAGTATATGTCAATCTCTGAACAAAGTTTTAAATGCAGAACCTTCAATTTCCTTTCTTCCCTGGTGGCCTGATCCAACATGCCCTTGCTAGCTCTCAAAGCAACCTTTTTTGCCTGAGCCAATTTCCATTTTCTCTCAGACTCGAAGTCCTGCAGATAACCAGATTTAGCAAGAGAGAGAATTACAGAAGGCATGCATCTGGTGTTCCATTCTTTTTCTTTTTATTTTGGGATACGAACACCAAAAGCCTTAAAAGTTGACCCATTCTTAAAATTAAGTCCTACAAGATAAAACTTTTCAATCAAGTCTTAATAATTTTAAAAACACTCACCACCGGTCCTAGTCAACTCTAGATAAAGTTTTGTTATTTACATTTCAGTCCTAAAACTTTTTCAAATTTTACAATTTTTCTTTTTCTTTTTTATTCAACTTTTTTTCTTCTTCATTCTAAACAGCTTTTCAAATTATACTAAAGCATACAAAAAGATTAAAAAATTACAAAAACAACAAAAAACAACTTTCGGATCAAAATATCACAATTGTTTGATTTATTTTCAAAACTTGAATGTTTATTCCAATTGTTTAAGTTGAAATTTTTTGTAGCTTAAAGTGAAAAGACAATTGCAAGTTAAAATTCATTGTATCTTAAAACAATCCAATAGATAATAAATCTATTGTATCTTAAAACAATCCAATATATAACAGTCTAAAATTTACTATAGTAAGAATATTACTTAAACCAACAACAGTAATGTAAAAATTCATTACCTTAAATAAATTCAGCAATTTAAATAAAAATTGAGTCCCAATATAATTGAAGATAAAAGTTGTAAAAATATTTTGATTTGTTGTTTGAGGAAAAAATAATTTTAAATTTTTTATCATTCTACATGATTTCATTGAACCGATGAACTTCTTTCTTTTGCGAATTGACCAAAAAAGAGAAAAAAAGAAAAAATTAGGAAAAAAATTATAGTTTCTGAAAATTTTAGGACTAAAATTAAAAAAAAAAAGTTGATATATTTAGCATTGACCAATTGAAGCGATTGACTTAATGGATAGGATCAATTGTGAGCATTTCTAAAGGTATTGGGACTTGACCTAATGGTAAAAACAGATCAACTTTCAGGACTTTTATAGTTGTTATCCCTTTTTTTTCCCTTTTAAAGCAAAAGGAATGAAATATGATTAGATATTTCTAAATCAACCAGTAGATTACCTTTGACAACCAAACCATCTCTTCCAAAACATGATCCCAGTGGGTTTTAGGACGACGCGGTTCTCTAGGAGCTTCAAGTGCCTACAATCATATAAGCACGAGGGCCAATAACTCACAACTTATTCAAACACAACTGAGAATAGCATTGCAACATAAAGGCGCTTTATAATTTTTTTTTTTTTTAATTTCTGAATGTTCATATTGAAAATTTTTTTTTCTTTAAATTATGTAACTACCAAATCATAATAAGTAATTTTGATGTAGCATAAACATTAACATTTGACTGGACTATAATTGATGCAACATCCAATAATTAGAACAGAACACAATTTTCTAAATTCCAGAACTAACTGAATAAGATTGTTATGGAATGTTTGGAAGCTTAGCTTCAGACAAATAAATGCTGCTGGAATATATACATTGATCAAACAATGAAGTCCAACAAATGTAAAATAGAATAGGAGACCATTATAAAAGTGCTAGCATGGGAGAAAAGTGACAATAGTTGTTTGCATGGTTTACAATAAAAATAAGAAACTGTGAAGCATATAAATTGTACCATTTTATGAGCATCGATTACCATCTAAATATTTGCATGTCCTAAATATTAAAAAAGCATAAAAAAGGGAGTGCAGTGATGTCCATGGTATGAGATGTTTGGTATGAGATGTTTCTAAGGATGAAAGAATTTTTTAAACTAGCAAGTACTGATAAATTATAACTAGGATCGCTGAGCTAGCTAATGCCAAAACTTCTAATAAATACTAAAATTCAATATTATATTTTTTAAAAAAATTATTAAAATTCAGACATACTTTTTTCCTCTTTCTCTGCAAGCTTTCCTTGGAGTTGAATTCCATGCTGTTTTCACTACTCAAAAAAAAGAGCAGAAATCACGATCTGATTATAAAACAAACAAAAAGTAACTCAGAGTGGAATTCCTCGCTCACCTTTTGGTTTATGGTGCGAGCTTCCTCTAAATTTTTCTCTGCATGTTTACGAAAATAGATCCCAAGAGATAACAAAAGATAAAAGAAATTGACAAACAAATAGAAAAAAATAAGTAAATAAAGCTCGGAGATTTTATATAGCGTACCGTGTGGGTGGATCTGATTTAGGGTTCGAGGTATGGGTGGGAGAGGGCATGGTTGGTCATGATAGTGGTGCTTTGCGCCGTTAATCGATCCCCGTCTGGTGTCGATGAAGGAGGTGATAGGCTAATGGTGCAAACGCTTAGAGGGTTAGGGCTTGTAAAACGGTGTGTTTTGTGGACGGCTAAATTTTGCTTTCTTTCTTTCTGTGCCCTTTCTTATTATACGGGCCTCGCCTGGCCATGCTGCTCCAATGTGCCCAATTTTCTCTTTCATTTATTCCCATTACGTGGGTCCTAGGCCTCAGCAGTCACGGTTTCTACGCATGGACTCTAAACATGTGTCTACTAGAGTTATGCCTCCATTATTTGTGGAATCCATCTAAAGTCTGTAAAAAATGTATTAGTAAGTTAGAAAGTATGGTATAGGTAGTTAGTACATATATAGCATAGGTGTATATGGTGAATTCTATAGAATATATAATTTTGGTGCCTTTATAAGAGGAAATAGGTGGAGCTAAATACATTAAGTCCATGTCAAGGCATCAAATCTATTTATATAACAAATTGAGATTTATCTTACATAATCAGTAATGGAAGCTGAGAAGCAGAAGTGAAAAGGAAAAGGAAAGAAGAAACAAGAAAGAAGGAAAGGAAAATTGTAATATCAAAACAGGAGGTAATGGACATGACCGCCCAAAATAAGAAATCAATCTCATCTTTATTGCCTCTTACTGCCTTTCGTCATTACAATGTTGCGATCATTAAGGAAGTTGAGATTTCTACTTTATAATTGATAATGAAGGTTGAGAAGCAAAGATAAAAAGGAAAGAAGAAAGAGGTAAAGATAAATTATAGAATTGAAGAAGAAGGTAATGGGCATTGTCAAAAGTTGTGGAGTGTGTATGATCGCAGAAGGATTTAAAACTAATTATAGATTATTGAATAATGTGCATCAAACCCGATATATGCTTTTATGATGCATTGTAGGAGGAATGAAAGTGTATCATCTGTGGTAAGAGGGTTGATTATAAGCAAAAAGAAAGGCATGATGATAGGAGTTTTTGTGTGAAATGTTTATGGTGAAAAAAATTTAGGATTATAAAAGGGAGGGTGGCTATTGGTTATTATTGTATGGATCTTTTTCTAATAACAATATAGATAATATAGCATGATAATTGAGTAACTGGTGGGTTAAAAATGCATGATTTGGATTTATGATATAACAGTTTTAGAGATTCACAGACATAGCGATAGAGATGTATAATTTTTAGGTAGTAGGGAAAGAAGTGCCATGGTCATAATAGGAGAAGGAAATGACAATAGGAATGAATGTATGCTTGAGGATTACATGTTAGGGAATATGGAAAGCAATAATGCAATAGCTTATATTGATGATGAGACATAGCCAAAAGTAGGAATAATATTTGACAGTGATGATGAGTAATACAAAATATATAGCAAATATGCAAAGAGGCAAGAATTTAGTATAGTTAAATTATTAGGGAGGAATATAGGCGATGATTGTTTAATATATACATGTCATCAAGCTAAAAAAAAAAAGGTAAGCAAAAATGGTAGGAATGTTATACAATCTAGTCCATAAAGTAGAGTATAATGCTCAACATAAGTTTATACATCATTAGGCAATGATGGAAGGTAGAAAAATAAATAAGGTTTGTTGGCCTAGTGCACCAAGAAAGGGGATTGAATTGGTGGTTGATTAAAAAATTAAAAATAAGGTTAAGGTGTTTAAGAAGTTAAGAAGGAGAAGAGAAAAATCAACACCAGAAGTTTATAGTGGTTTAAGTGTTAACAAACTCTAAGTCCATTCCCCAATTCTTCACAATTGGGTATTTCACTCAACTAAATTAGTGTTTTTAGGCTCACACCTAACTTATACAACTTGTGTTTTATGGCTCATACAAAACCCTTATAACTTGTGTTTTTAGGCTCACACAAAAACCTCTCATAAGTGTTTTAGATAGGCTCACACTTTAACCTCTTATAAGAGTTTTAGATGATATGCTAACTCTCAACCTACTTACAAAGGTGTTTATTGCTCACACCAAATAATCAACAACATATAAATAAGAGTAAAAAGAATGAGCAGCAAATTGGCAAGAGTTTAGTTATAATTAATGGAATTCTCTTGCATTTACATTTCTTTGGTGGAGTATTTATAACCCACATCCACCAAAGAGACGTTACTAAAAAACTATCTAAAAATCTCCAAGTTGTGCCAAATAGATTTTACATTAAATGTTTGTCAAGCGGAAGTTGCGGTCGCTACTGCCATTTCAAGGTCGTGAATTTTCAATTTGCACTGAGGAGCCAGAAATTACAGTAGAGAACCTCATTTTGTGTCTGGCGACTAGCCCACGTGTCTTTCACCTATTGGTTGTCTAAGAAATATAGTTGTTGTGTTCAACCAACTGCTCAAAATTTGTGGTCGCGAGACAACTTTCTCTTGAACACGGTTGAGACCATAAATTCTTCTGTTTGATAAGGAGAAAACACCTTCTTTGAGTCATTGTCACAACAAATGATTCGCCCTCGTGATTTTTGATTTCCAACAGTTGCCTTAGACACTTGGCATATTGTGGTTGTGGCTTTGGTTCCCTCATTTGTTACTATGAAATTTGTAGTTGCGACTCAAGACACAAATTCCATCTCGAATTCCTCTATGAATAATCCAAGCTCCCTTCGGCTGAGTTGTGACTACAATTCACCCGCGAATTCCTTTGTCCTAGCTTTATCCATGCCCAAAGCAAGGTCATGGTCGCGATTTAGGGGATACTGACCGCGAATTTAAATGTTCTTTTTAAAGATGGAGATTTTGACTTCCATCCTACTTTCAATGAAAATATAACTTATAAATTAATACTAAATCAAAGCATTAAAACTTATCAATCTTCATTGTCAATATCAAAAGAGGCTTATGACTTAGGTTTGACTAACCTAATTCAATAAGGTTTTTTTGTAGCATAACTATGAAATGACTCCTAACAAGTTAAGATATTTGCATCAGCATAAGATTATGAGCTTAGATGTTAGGCAAAAGTTAAAGTTAAATGATAAGGTTGGAATATGTACAACAATAATGTATGATTTATAATGGTTGAGACTAGGGGATATGAGTAGATAAGTTATTTAGAGAGAGATTACATAAATCATATAATGAATTTTTGCAAAAGCTTTTAGGGGAAGAGGATGTCGAAGTAGTTCATAAATTTTTTCATACAGATATAAGAAAACAATCGTGACTTTTTCTACCACATAAATGCTAATGAAGAAGGACAACTTAGAAATATATTGTGGGCTAATCCAAGGAGCAAGGCAACATGAAAGGAATTCAATAATGTTGTTAATTTTAATACGACCTATCTTGTGAATAGGTATAATATGTTATTTGCACCTTCATAAGCATTGATCACCATGGTTAGTCAATTCTTATTAGTTGTGCCCTTATGTCATAGGAGAATGTTTAGACATTTGTTTGGTATTTTGAAATATGGTTAGCGTGTATGGGCAATGTACCTTTTAAAGCCATTATTACTAAACAATACCTTAGCATAAGTAATGAAACAAGTAGTATTTTTTGGGAATGCCAAACATAGGAGGTTGTCTATGGCATATTTTAGCAAAAGTCCTTAAAAAGTTGAGTAAATTTAGTGAGTGTGTTAATGAAGGAAACATTATTGAACTTAGTTCATGAAAATTTGTGTGAAAAGAAATTTGAAATTGTATGGCTAATGATGTTCGAAAGATACAATACACATAAAAAAATGGTTAAGGATACTATATAAACATGAGGAGAAATAAGCTCCAATTTATGTTAGACAATTTTTTTAAACTAGAATCTCATCAACATATTACAGTAATGGGATATATGCATTTTTTTTATAAGTATGTGAATTCATAGAGCATTTTGACGTAATTTTTTTATCAATATGAAAATGCACTAAGAGGCAAGATTGACAAAAAGACTGAGGTAGATTATAATTCAATAGGCACTAAAATTCCATGTATGATTAAATTTGGGATAAATAGGCAGTGTCAAGAAATTTACACAAATGTTATATTTACAAAGATGTAGGATAAGTTCATTAAGATAATGGATATGATGCTTAATTAGTAAAGCAAATAGGAAATCGATATGAGTATGTTATGGACCATAAGAAATACTCATAGGGTGGGGCATAAGAAGGGCATCATACAATGTTATTGTAATGAGTGATAAATTAGAGTTGAGTTGCAATTATAACTAGTTTGAGTCTTATTATATAATTTGTTATCATTTAATCCGAGTACTAACAATGAGGGATATTGAGTAGATTTTAAATATGTGTTAAAGTAGTGGTGGAAGGACAAAAGGATACCATAACAAGATACGAATTAGGTTGCATGGTAAAGAAACGACAACATAATAGAAGGGGGTACAAGAATTAAAGAAGATTGATTGGTGTAATTTTAACGTATATATAAATATAAATTGAGAGTATTCCTTATTCTTTGCAATACTTTTATCTTGAAATTAGTTAATTTTTCTTTTTATTTCATGTGTTTTACAAGGGTAGATGAAATCAAGCTCTCCATTAGAGTTACATGGCCCATGATTTAGATCATGTACTTACCTAGAAAGTTGATTGAGCAAAAATTGTACAGGATCGTGTGTAATGGAGTTGCATGGGCCGCAATAGTGTCCATGACACAGGGCCATGCTAGTTACCAATAATGACTTTTAAAGATATTTTGGCTCATTTTAAAAGATGATACACATTTCTTTTTTAAATAGACCCATTTCGAGGAGAGAGTAGTTTTGAAGAGAAAAAGCATATCTAAGCAGTGACACCAACATTTAAGAAGAATTATTGAAGCTAAGAGTATATCTTAGTTTAGGGGAAACATATCTCTCTTCGGTGTCATCTAGTTAGAGTAGGGAGAACTTTTTCATATAAAATTCTTTTATTTTTAAATTGATAGATTTCATGATTGTTTGCTCTTTCCTTTTTCCATGTATATCTAAACTTTTAAATCAAGGGACTAGGTGAAAACCCAACACTTATTTCATGAATATATAAATTGATTTTAGTTTAGATTGTTTTATGGGTGACTTGATTTAATATGTTGGTGCTTGATTGTCTTATATGTATATCGGTCACATATATGCATGCTTGAGACCCTAAATGATGGAGTAAAAGTGAAAACCTAGAGTTAGTGTTAACATATTAAAATTGGGCATTGAAACCACAAAAATAGGCTTAGTTTCTTAGAGATATTAAAAGATTATTCATGTAGATTAATAAATTTCTATTGGATTTTATGATCACGAAAGTATGCATGATTACAATAAGAATAAACTCAATATTTCTTGAAAGAAAGTATTGAGAAAATTGAGAAAATTAGGAAAATCTATCTTCAAGAATAACTCATTCACAATCGAAACCAAATCTCTCAATATATTTATAGGAAAGCATTATGGTGAACTCGAACACCTTAGAAATCATATTTCATAAGAGTTCTCTTAGTTCATTTTAGTTTTGTGTTAGTTACTTTGCTATTTCAGTATTTGTTCATGCTCCCTTAAATTTTAGTTTGCTAGATAATAGGAAAGTTAAGAATTATTAGAACTATATGGTTTATCCTTATAGGAATGATTTTAACTCATCATTTTATTACTTTAGTGATTTATACACTTGCAAGAATTACAACGCATAACAAATTTTTGGCACCGTTGCCAAGGATAGATTTTTCATAATCAATAGCACTTGAATTTTCTAATAACCTAGCTTTTAAATTCTGCATATCTAATTTTTATTTATGTTTGGTTTTATTTCTTTTGATAGGAAAAGTACTTAGTTTATAAGATGTTTGTAAAGCTTAAATTTAATTGAATTCAATTTTGAAATTAAGCATACATTTAATATCCAATGACAACTCCCAAAAGAGAAGAAGAAATCACTTAAAGCCACAATAGTCGAAGGAAGGTAACCTCTAAGACCTTTGAGAAATTTTGCCATACCAAATGCCTCTCAATCAAGCATTACTAGACTAACTGTTATAGCCAACAACTTTGAAATCAAACTAGCAAACATCTAAATGGTGCAACAAAATACATTTGAGGGTAAAGCTACCAAAGATCAAAATGAACACATTGTAATTTTTCTTGAGATTTGTGCAACTTTCAAGATCAATATAGCAACCAATGATGTCATTCATTTGAGAATGTTCTCTTTTTCATTAAGAGATAGGGCTAAGAGGTGGCTTAATTCTATAGTGCCAAATTCTTTTGCTACCTGAGAGGAATTCTCATGAGCTTTCTTGGCTAAGTATTTTCCACTAAGTAGGACCACTCAATTGAGACAAGCTATTACAAGCTTTGTATAAGAATTGGGGAAACCTTGTATGAAGCTTGGGAAAGATACAAGAATCTTTAAAGAAGATGTTCACATCATGAATGGCTGAAATGGTTTATAGTCCAAACTTTTTGTTATGGCATCAATCACTTTGTTCGCATTATCATTGATGTTGTCACGAAAGAAGCACTTATACAGAAGTCAACTGATGAAGCTTATGCACTTTTGGATATAGAAAATCTACATTTAATGCACTATTAAAGTTAAATTGTGGTTGCTAAGGCTCAATTACAACCACAAACTCAATATTATGGTAAGGACAAGTATATAGTGGCCACGATCTTCAAATGTCCCTAACAACTAGTGACACATGATGCTACATCATAAGTTTTTTAACTATCTGTTGAAGCAGTTTTGTGATGGATTTCACCTATTTAAAGATCACAGTCATAATACATAAATATTGGTTGCAAATCCCATTTCACATCTTTGATTGCGATCGTGATGATGCTCGCCATCTACTCTTTGACTTTGGCCAATTTTGCTTAGTCATAATGACTAGGTCGCAATTGCGATTGACGTATTTTTATTGCAATATATATATATATATATATATATATATATATATATATGTCTTGGGTGCAACTTTTAGGTCCATTTTGTAACTTACAAGATTTGCTAAGTTTTTTTTAGTTTCAAACTTTTCTAACCTTATTATTTGCCAAAAAAAAAAAAACACTTAATAGAAACATTAGAACTATTCAATTTAATTATCAAGATCAAAATAAAGAGCACTAACTTAAAAAGCCAACTCAGGTAAACAATCTCATTTTTTTTTTATAATTAAATTGAATCGAAAGTAGAAAATAAGACTAGTTAAAACTTAATGAATTTTATAACTTAAGATTTTCAAGAGTTAAGCTATATTCAATTTAAATCTTAAATCTTAATTAAGATTTTCAAGAGTTAAGCTATTTTCTAGCATGACATCACCATTTTGTATATGATCTATTAAAAAATATTACCTAATATCTATCTATATGCTTACTTTTTCAATATTAGATAGGATTTTGAGAACGAGTCATGGCCCTTTATTGTCACATTTAATGGGAATATGATCAATTAATTGACCATAGTCCTTAATTTATTATTTCATCCAAAGGACTTAGAGTGTAATAACAACCCCCCATCATATATTTCGCTTCTACAGCAGATAAGGTAACCAAAACTTATTTCTTATTAAACCAAGAAATTGGACACTCACTAATAAATTGACAAGTTATAAAAATGATCTTTCTATTTAAACTGCTCACATAATCTGCTTATGAAAAATGAACTATGTTAAATGAAGTGTTTCTAAGATACCATAAGCCTAAATGTAACATGTTGTGCAAGGCTTATAAGGTGGGTACTATTGCTTTAAGAGTTTGACTTTGAGTTTAGTGATAAGAAAAGATTTGAAAATGTAGCGGTCGACCATCTGTCTTGATTGGAGCTTAATTAAGGGAAGGAGGTAAGTGTCCCTACCAATGAAACTTTTTCAGATGAGTAACTCTTACTTTTTAAGGCTTTTTAAACCCTTGAAACTTTTTCAGATAAGTAACTCTTCCTTTTTAAGACTCTCCAAACTTTTGGTATGCTAATTATTTGGTATGTTGCATCATTCCCTATGATTTCAATTCAAATCAAAAGAAAAAGTTTTTGCATAATGTTAAATTTTATTTTTAGGAAGAGCTTTATTTATTTAAGGAGTGTGTCGCTGGAATCATAAGGAGATGTGTATCGAAGAAGGAGATGGGAGACATCTTACTTCATTGCCATACATGAGAGTGTGAAGGACATTTTGGTCTATCTAAGACCGCAACTAAGGTATTACAAAGTGGATTCTTTTAGCCCTTATTACTTATTGATTCTTTTGCCTTTGTAAAGCCTTGCGATAGGTGTTAAAAAATGGGTAATATCTCCAAAAGGGATGAGATGCCATTGAACTCCATGATTGAGGTAAAGCTCTTTAACGTTTAGGGAATTGACTTCATAAGACCCTTCCCTAAATCCTTTAAAAATCAATATATCTTAGTGATAGTTGATTACATCTCAAAATAGGTAGAAACCAAAGTAACTCCGATTCTTAAAGAGGCATGTCTTCACAAACTTTGGAGCCCTAATAATTAGTGATGATGGATCATATTTTTATAATCAACAACTTGAAGTCTTGTTGAAGAAATATAGTGTTAATCACAAGATAACAACACCTTACTATCCTTAAACAAGTGGCCAAGTAAAGTTATCTAATAGGGCAATCAAGTAGATCCTAGAGAAAATTGTCAACTCATCAAGGAAGGATTAGTCTTTGACATTACCTTATACATTTTAGGCTTATAGAACCACTTTTAAGACCTCAATTGCTATCACTCCCTATCATTTGGTGTTTGGAAAACATGTCATTTACGAGTAGAATTGGAGCGTAGAGCATATTGGGCAATTAAGTATTTAAACTTTGATATGAATCTTACTAGTGAAAAGCGAAAACTCTAACTAAATGAGCTTGAGGCCCTTTGACTTTAAGCTTACGAAAGTAGCCACATCTTTAAGGAAAAGAATAAGAAGTGGCATGAATGTCATATTATATAGAAAGACTTTAAGGAAGGCTAACAAGTTCTTTTATTCGATTCAAGATTGTTGCTCTTCTCGGGTAAACTCAAATCAAGGTGGTCAAGACCATTCAAAATAGTAATAGTTTACCCTCACGATGCCATTGAGATTACAAATTCAAAAGGAGAAACTTTCAAGATTAAAGGACACCACTTGAAGCCATACTATGATGGTGATCTCATGCCAAAGGGGAAAACTTTTCGCCTCCCAAATGCCTCTTCTTAGAAGTCCAAGCATAAGGGTCAAGCTAGAGACCTTAAACTAATATGTTGTTGGGACAACTCCTTATTCTTTTTCCTTGTCTTTAGTTGTGTGTATTTAGTTATGCGTATTATTTTTTTTATCTTATTTATTTTATTCTTATACATTATCCTTACAAGGAAAATGAGTTATAATCTTTAAGTAAATTTGGGGGAGTTTTCTTTTACTCTTATTTTTTATCATAATGTTGTGACTTGTAATTATTTGTTGTGTTTATTGCATCGATGTTTGAAGTTAATTCATTTATTTATTGAGTTAATTTTATATTTAAAAGATTTATGTTTAAAAGATGTTATATAACCATGAAAGGTAAAAATCATTACCATATTAGTGGTCATTCAAGCGAAAAGTAAAGTTCAAGGCAAGACACAACCATGCGCACAACTATGTCTCATAACATCTTCATTTGACGTAAATTTTCATATGACGCATGGCCAGGACGCATGACCATATGCCTTGGATGCCTCTTAAATAATAGAATTCTCTTGATGCACGACCTTAACACATAGTTGTGTCATTCCTAAGCTTAAAAAACATGGCCATGTGCACAGTCATGCACCTTTAATTCACATTCGGGTAAAAATTTTCCCTTGTGGCATAGGCTGTACTCATGGTCATGTTCTTGCTTTTCTTCTCACTTCTTCCTTTCAAACCTTGACATTATCGTGCCTCATCTTCTTCCTCTTCCTATAACCTACCTTTCCCCTTAAAACTCATACCCAAAAAATCTCTTTTTCCTTTTAATTCATCCCAAATCCCATCTTCATCATGCCTAAATGCTTTAAAACCATGGGAAAATAAAAGCAAGGACCTTCCATAAAGAATCCTCCTCTTTTTATGGACAAACCCACTTTTATCAACAAAAACCATGAAGCAAGGTATGATATGCTCTCCAAATGACCTTTCTTACAAACTAAATTCATTGATTTAAATGGCTTTGAGGCTATGCGTTTGTTAGACTAAATTAGGGAATTTCTAAGGGTTTTTAAATAGGAAAAATTTGTAAAATTTCATATAAATTTTTATGAAGAATTTACCTTAGAATTCCTTAGTTCTTCATATGTTAAGACCAAACCTAGTTGGGGAATTTATGACTTTAAGACTATATCCCTCAAACTTTATGGAAAGGAGTATGTGTTTTCTCATCATAAAATTGCTAAGGTGTTTGAACTTAAGAATGATAGGTTAACTGGTTTACCCCTTGCTTTTGAAAACCAAAAGACTATGGCATCCTTAGGAAGACAAAAACCATACATAGTTAGAATAAGTACGATAACAAAGATTAGAAACCCAGCCTTGAAATATATACATCAATGAGGTTAGATTGAAGCTTGCCTCTCTTGATAGCCGAATAAGTGGCATAAGTAAGTTATCTCAAAGCCTATTTCGATCATATTGGATTCCCTCTAGCACTTCCATTATAAGAATAACCATCAATAGCACTTCCATCACAAGAATAACCATCAATGTTTTATGATATTTTCTTTTTATTTTTGCTATTGTTAGTATCTTTCATTTTCTTATTGAGGTTTGTACTTGATGTTTTGTTATGTGATTGTTTACTTATGTAATATTGTTGGAACATTTTAATCTTAGATTTGTGTTTTTATTTATGTTCTTGGTGTAATTCTCATTTACTAATGTAATGTTTGATGCTTCTCTTTTTGTTTTTGAGCATGGAATTGCAAATTATACTCTTACCATTTTGCCTCTCTAAATAAGGAAGTCTTTTTCCTCATTTTGTCTTTTTCTTATGCCTATGATCATTAAGGGCGATGATCTTCAAGTTGGGGGTAAATGTGGGCAATTTTGCATCTTATTTCATTTAGAAATCTTTCATTACTTGTACTCATATTTTATAATTCCAATGGATAGGAGTTGAGTGTTGGGTCTTAAGGTGAAAAATTGATGAAGAAAATTTATAACTATTGATTAGACTTAATTGAGTCAAACTTGCTTATAATAATAATTTGGTCCTAACTAGTATGATGTGTTTAAATTTGACCGAACACATTAGAATAAATTGAGCATACTTGGTAAAATTAGGATTCCAATATGAGTTTTTTCAATTATTCATACTTTAGCCAAAATATGCTAGAACAAAACCAAACCATCCTTTAAGGCGAAATCCTAGACCTTAGTAATCTTGAAGAAATGATTAAGGCATTCTTTGATTGCTCTATTATTTCCCATCTACATCTTCATTTACATTATCCCTTATTACCCCTTTGAGCCTTATATATACTCACTTATAAGTAATCATTAGCCTTATGTTTCTTTATCCCATAACACTCATTACAACTATATAGCCTAAATGAGTCTTTTATTCACCCCCCTAATCAAGAGAATAGAGTTAGGATATCGTTGTATAATGAGGTGTTATGTGTTAAGTCATTAATGTGCGTATGTGAAGAATTAACAAAAAGAGCTCATTTTGTATTTTGTGCCATAAAGATCAATTTAAGTTTAGGGGGTGGCAAATTAATATTTTGATATTTTACTTTTATATATGCATCTCCTTGTAAAGAAAGAAAAAAGGAAAAAAGAAAATGGAAAAATGATGAGAAGAGAAGAAAAAGAAAGAGCAAATAATAAGAGAAAGCAAGATGAAATCAAGCCACTGAACATAAAAACAAAAGAGGTGCTAAGGATGCCTTACAAAGAATGATTATGGTAATACACATGAAATGTTTCATCACAATTCACATCATTAGTATAACTAATATCTTAGCAAATATTCTCATATTTTGGACATGATCACTTTTTGGTAAATGTTAACCTTAATCCCCATGATCTTCAAGGTTGTTAGGATCTACATTAATGGAGAAGGATAGATTAGTTTTGTTTATGGTCATATGTGATTCTTAAGAATTGAAGCGAGACCTTGCCAAACTTATGTGTGAAAGAAAATCAGCATATTGCATGAAATATAATGTCAAGGCACACACACACTCTTTATGTTCGATTGGTTGCAAGCAAAGCATGATTAATTAGGAATTCATTATTATAATAAGCAAATTTGCCTCTTTTTTTTAAAAAAATCATAGTGATAGCTAAGATAAATTTTCTCTTTAAGACCTTGACACTTGATATTAGTCATTTGAACTTTGAAATTTGCACAAAAGTATATGATTCTTACTTAAGGATAAGTAAGAGTTCAAATTTAGGGGAATTGTTTAATATCATAAATTTCATAATTGATAGGTTATTTCCTTCTAAATTCATGAATTAATGCTTAATTTTTGCCTTTAAATCAACCTCATAATAGATATTTTTTATTTATAGGTAATGAATTAAAGAAAGAAGAGTAAAGGAAGAAAAAAAGGAGTGACACAACTATATGCACGACCGTGTCTCATATGGGATCAACGAGCTAATACATAGCTATGCGTCTGAGACGTGGTTGTGCCTCCTTTCGCAGAGAATGGGCCATAAGGATTGTGTAAGACCACAACCATACGTATGGACATGCATAAGAAGGATAGGGAATTAAGATAAAGAGACAACCAGGATGCATGATCGTGCTTCTTTTGCTATGGGCTAATCACATAATGACACAGTCGTGTGCACAACCATGCTTCTTTAAAACTTAAAAAATGGGACTTTTTAATTCTTTTCCAAAGTTTCCTTTTGAGAACCTCTAAGCTTTCTACTTCGAAAAAGATCTTATAGACATTAGAGGGTAAAATCATGAAGAACGAGACATGTAAAGACCCCTCAAACTTCAAGAAAGAGTTAAACTTAGAGAGAGAAGAAATTAAAGGGAAAAATGCGAGGAATCCAGAGAAAAAAGGTGCCTCTAAGCAAGGTAATTCAAGAAGAAGTCAATGGCTTTTATTATAATTAGTTTAATTCTTCTTTTTCTTCTTTTTTTCTTTATCATAAACTAAAAATTGTGGATGGATTTTGTGTGATAACTTTTGGATTTCTTAATTCAATTCCTTTCGATTTCCTTTCATTCATTCTTTATGTTAGTAATTATTGAGTGTTTATTGTTATTGATTAACTAACCATTAATCATGCTTAATTTTATGAACCGATCATTAAGAGATGTTTTTTATGGAATGAATCTTCAATAATTTCCTTGCTTTGTTATGTGTTGAGAAACCTTAGTAAAGCATTGTTATTGTTAAAGGTCTTGAATGGAAAGACAATTGCATGATGTTTAGCCTTCGTGTTGAAAGACCCTTAGCTTAACATGCTTTTGGATGTTGATAAATATTTGAGAAAGATTAATTTATCACTTTAGTGACTTGATAGTAGCACTAGATGAATGAACCAATTGGTTGAGAGTTAAGAATCCCTAGCCACCTTATCAATTGATTATTTCCATGTAATTGTATTATTAATTAGTTACTTTTTTTTGTTTTAGTTATAATTATTCGTTTACTTTAGTTTTTTAAATAATATAAGACATAAGATACTTAGTACTTAAACTTGATCCTTATGGGAATGATATTCATACTTCTCTCCTGTGCATTTACAGTTTAAGGCTTTTTATACATAGTATGCTCCCATCATTAATTTGGGAAAGCCTGTTAAAATTTTGGCAAAATTTAGAAATAAATTACTGAACCTCGTAGGTAGCATTTCAATTTTTCATAATCATTTCATAAAATAACTTGAGCAATCTATATAAACAGAAATTAATAAACAAATAGGGCAAGCAAATCGAGAAACTAGCTAATGGATAATAAATAAATTTAAAAATTTTAAAGAATAGAAGTTTGGGATAATGTTTAAAATTGAAAAGTGTTAAAAAAAAGAAGAATAAGGAGAATAAAATAGAAAAGAAGAGAAAGTGGGACCTAACATGCTAGAAGCCAGGCTAGATAGGTAAGAGTAGAGGTCATACATGACCAGAATATTCCAACTCATCTCAAGGCCTTTTGACATAACCTTAGCTTTGACACATGTAAGGGAGACACAAAATCAAATCCCTAAGTAGCCTTTAGGCCCCCCAATGAGTCATACATGGTATCTTCCCTTTTGAGAAACTCAATGGGAGACTAAAACATCGCATCGTCAAAGTTGGCCATAAAAAGTATGAGTAAAGGAAACCTATGGATCTAAGTCCAAAGAGTTTGTAGTGAGAGAAAAAAGAGGAATGACATAAAAAAGCTAAGGTGTACGACTAGTACCTTAGTGTCAGGCCCTGGACATGTTCTAGCTAGCTGATCTGAAGGATGAGGAATGCCAATATGTCCTAAGGTTTAATCTGGGAGAACAACGTGTCACGAATGGCATCAAGTATTAAACCTATAAGGTAGAAGCTTTCTTAGTGACAATTAACTTTATAGAGGTAATCATCAAGGCATTCCTGAGTCGCTAGGCTCATACGGGGATGGTTCTGCATCACAGAGCTTGGGGCATGATAGCGCATTCAGAGAGGAGGCTTATTGAGCCTGAGATTACAAACTAGCCCATATTTTTAGAGCTAACAATTTGGAGCCTGTGGTGATCAATGAGCTTGACTTATTTTTTGATAGTCTAATGGAGATATGTGTAGCTTCTCTGACTGGTTTGATGATGGCCTTGGAGATTACGAGGTAAGTAAACAGCTTTAAGCCAATTAACATTACTCATATAAGCATTGTTTTCCCTATTCCTTATGCTTTATGCTTATTTTTTTATTATGATTATTGACATAATGTATGTGCGTAGATTCCTCATATCCAACAGAGGCCATATTTGATCTAATCGTTGTGCTCATTATGACTCAATAGACTCAGGAGGTCCAAGTCAATAAAAAGAAATGCAAGTCATGCATGCATGTTTTTTTATTGTGTTTATGTATATGCTTTGTGCCCTATTCATCTTAACCCTTATTCATTTTGCAAGAGACGATTTAGCACTTAACTCAAGAGTTATGAGAAATTCATAAATGATTAATAGAGATAGAGGCCCATATCAAGTGGGTGATACCATAAGCACCCTGAAACTCAAATGAGTATGCTGCCACTTCAAGGGATGTAGAGGAGAAGAAGGACTGAGCCACCGATCGCTGCTTTAGTTTTAAGATTTTCCTTCTTCTTTTTGCTTTTTATTGAACTATTAGTATTACTGGATGATCTTTGTCACTCTAAAATGGTTATTTGGGCAATTTTTTGAAGCTTGCTTCTTTTGGATGTTTATTTGAATAGTTAGGATTTTAGGGGGTGCTTAGAGCTAATCCTGCCTTAACTTTATTAAACTCTGATATCTGTGTTGATATTGATCCCTAATTTCAACTCTGTTACTTGATCTGTAATTTGAAAATGTGGTGGCATGATTCCTTACTTATTTGTACATGTATATGTATCTTTTAAGCAGGTATAAAACAATTCAGGTGCCTAAAATGAAGGGAGACTCCACTAAAAAATTTTACAAGAAAAGTGGGTTGTATAGACTTATCAAGTTATTTATACAAACCAATAATTATTTATACAGATAACTTAAGCATTTTGTAAATCGTGTACTTTTGTACATAATTGTCATGCACCATTCACTTGATCTTTCTTCTATAAATACCCCATCCTCAATTTTCACGCCTATATTTGCTATGTTTGCACTTTCCACTATAGCCAAGGCATTCTTAAAGTCTCTCATACCTTAGAGTTGGTCTAATTTGTCGTGGGTCAGTTTCAAAACACTATGCTACCTTTCATATGTTCAGATTAATATAGATTTTCTCCAAGCAACTTGTGATTTATGGATCTCACTTTAGAGACACTAAGATTTGCCCGCTATTAGAAGAATTTGATGCCATCCTCGACTATCAGATCATGGGTACTGACTAGATTACACTATCACATATGCACCATCCATCTATTTAGAAAAGGGTGGAGTTATTCGACCTGCGATATGATGAAGTTCCCATGCACACCCTGAGTGAAGAGAAGATCCTCACATCTCTTTTTCTTGCTCTTTATCCTTCCAAGGCTCATTCTCAAGAGGTACAAATTTGTATTTTAGTGGCTGTCATGATGAAAGATTCTTATTGCAAAAAAAATGATGGGTAGATATATCTACAAATCTTACATCTCATTAAAGAAATTAAACTCAAGAAGACACTAGTCCTTACGATTCTTGGTGGACCCTTGCCGTCAACGATTCTTTCTCTAGGATCCTATTATTGCTTCCGATACAAATTTCTCCTATAATCTTTTATTTTATTATTTTTATTATTATTTATTTTTATATTTATTATCCTAACTTTTGCTGGGACCATACTTGCGAATTTTTAAGTTAGCAGGTTACTCATTTTTGCTTAGGTCGCCCTTTTAGGTTTTCATCTTAACGAGCTTTTTTTTTTTTAAAAAAAATATGGTTGCAAAAGAAAATAGGCTTGTTTAGTGCTCCCTCTATGAATGTAAGATGTTATTTCCTACAACATCATTCAAATTGTCATCTATCAAAGCCTGCCTCTATTATAGTTGAATGGGTTAAATGGCTATCTCACATTGCAGATTTTGACATTAGTTTGACCTGTCCCTGGTAGAGGCAGACTGGGGTTACTTTGAAAATCTATGGAGAGTGCATGATCATTTATTCTCTATCATCTAGCACCTTTTATGACGTAACTAGAGTTCGTTGTCAGTTTAGAGCCCCATAAGAGACACTAGGATTCCTTCCTACTTTCATTGAAGGGCCCTTGACCCAGTGTTTCTTAGATAATGTGGAAGCCACCTAGGCTGATCACTATATTTATCATATATTTCCTACTGAGGCCTCTACCTCTGATGTGCTAACTTTGAGACTTGGTTACATAATAGATAAAAGTACTGGCTTGATTTCATACAACATCAATAAACACATGGAAAATAACTTATTGAATTTCATTTAGTTTAAAGAAACATTTGACAAAACTGCTTTCATTATGTAAACATATCTTCTTTTGATATTATACTTGGCATGAATTGGTCCAATTTACATATCGTATATTAATTAAATGCATGATCACTATTTTTAATAATGACACATTAGATCATCTGATTGCCTTATTCAATGCCTTTGACTTGCTAGCTTATTGTCCTTCATCCTTGCTCTTTTCGCTGTTGTCCCCTGTTCTGTCACCCTATGGTAGGCTTCCCCAATGGTTGTTTGCACTCTCTCGACTTGTGCTTTACTTATTACTCATTTTATGTCCTAATTTTTACCTAACCCTCTTTTTCAAGTTTTTTACTTAGCATAGTTTTCCTTTTTTTTTTTCAGGCCTTAATTTTTGTCTAAGCTGCCATCTCAAATTTTTGACTTAATAGGCTTATTTACTTTTTTCACATCCTCACACGAAGTATTTCTTTAGTCCATCTAGGTTTATAACCTTGGAGAATACATTCTCATCCATGTTTGATAGCTTTATGGCACTACCTGAATAGATCTGTTTAACCACATAAGGATGGTACTACCTGAATAGATTTATTTAATCACATAAGGACCTCTTCAATTTGGCTTAAATTTCCTAGGAAGTCTTGAACCTGTGGCTAGATTACTTTCAACACTAAATCGCCAACTCTTATTGTGTTTACCTTGACTCTTTTGTTGAAAGTACATGCCATCCTGACTTTGTATAATTAGATATAGTAGAGAGCCTTCAAAATCTTCTCATATAATAAAGCCAGTTATTCAAACTAACTTTTCATCCACTAGTATTTTAGAATTCTTATCTCAACTAATACTCATAGGGATTTCATCTATGTCTCAATTGGCAATACTACTTCCACCATACACTAAAGAATACGAGGTCATTCCTATTGATGCTCTAACTGTGGTTAAGTATCCCCATAATGTGAATGATAATTTCTTTGACCAATCTTTATAATTTTCTACCATCTTGACATGGATGTTTTTAACATTTTTGTTAGTCGCTTTAATTGCCCTATTTACTTACGGTCTATAAGGTGATGACTTGTGATGGGTAACCCATACTTTTCTAAGACTATCCTAACCTCAGCTTGAAAGTGAACCTAATTGTATGTTAGGATATGATGCAACATTCCATAGTGACAAATGAGATTCTTTTTTTATAAATTGAGCTATCTGTTTTCCCTTCGGTGTGCTAATAGGTTCAGCTTTTACCCATTTTGAAAAGTAGTCCACCATTACATAATGTACTTATACCCCTTTGTAGGAGCCAGTTTGATTTCTCCAATCACATCAATACCCTAAGCTGCGAATGGCTATGGTCAAGTTAAATTCTACAATTTCATGGGTGGCAATTGATTGAGACAACCATAAACTTGACATTTTATGGCAATTTTTGGTAATCCTAATGCAATCCTATTCCATAGTCATCCAATAATAACCCATCCTCAAAATTTAGCCAAGCTTTCCCTTTTATATTAGGACCACAAATCCCTGTATGTACTTTTTCCATAATCCTACTTACTTCTTTCTTTGTTAGACATCTTAAGTGAACCTCATCTGGCATCCATTTGTATACCATGCCATTATAAACTATGAATTGCAATGCTAACATCTGAATTACATTATTATCTTTCTTTTTGGCCCCCTCAGGGTACTCCCCTCCTTCAAAATATCTCTGCACATCACAGTATCGAAGATAATTGTTTACAAATACCTACATCATCCTTTTGTTAATATAACTGACATTATGGATCTAAATGTGATCATTGGCTTTATTGTCATCTTCTCTGGTCAATCCCATACAAAGACTAAGGTGGCTAAGGCATTGGGTAGCACATTTTCTCACTGCAGTAATGGTGAAATATGATCTGCAAAAAATTCTGAACCAACTTCCTTAGATATTCCAATTATAGGCCTAAGCATTCTTTTTTTAATTCCCATTCATCAGTTACTTAAGAAATGACTAATAATGAATCCCCAAACATTTTAGTTATAACAACTATTTTCATTTTCTAATCATGGCATTCATGTCCAAAAATTCATATATATAAAGATTGATTCATTATACATACAAAATCTAATATGTATTTAATGTACATATATGTTAACTAATGTTCAAAGCTAGGAACCATAAACTGATTCCTATATAGGCATATGTACATGACATAAGGAGAAAGAGAGAGTTGGAATTCAACTGATGACCTAAGCTCTATGTTCTGTGTATATATGCAAAACTTTATGCTCTAAAGTATCCAAACTCTATGCTTCAGTATCTGAAAAACATAACTGCGATTTAGTGAGTCGCAACTCAATGAATAAAAATAATAATAACATTTTATGGCACAACCAATGATTAAATATTATCAGGATACATTACAAGTATAAGAATTGACTATGCAAGTGCAAATGCAATAGATTGATTTTATCGTGACTTTGTAAGGAAAACATTGCTCTCGAGAATTCATATGATTCAAGTAACATTTGATTTTACTAGCCAACATATAAAAAGTGAATCATTTCATCAATAATATATGCCAATATGACATATGGTTCCTCTTTTCAAGTGATTTGCAAGTGTTTGACAAGCCGGTCACAACATTTTTTTAGTTTCATATGCATGTGTTCATTCACAATGGTATACCAAGTAATCATTAAGATCATATACTTCTCACTTGACTTATATTCACATGTAAAATGTTACAATTCAATCACTTATGCATGTAATAGAACATAACCATATTATAAAATCATCACATACACATTAGAATCCAATTATGACTTTTATTCACCTTTTGATGCGACCAACCTATATGGTAGGTTTTGACCTCTTTCTTGGGCTTCCTCAAAGTGTTGAGATTATAACATTTGATACATATATGGTTATAAGTATGTCAAAATGAGTATGAATGGTTAGTAAGCAACTATGGTCATGTTCCATGCAAGTAGACCTAGTGTTTATACATATTTTTTTTTTATATGGCAACCTGACCTTCCTACAGTCTAACTATAACAATCCTTATTATGCTTATCCAAATGACTTAGATTCTTTTTTAAAATAAACTAGACACTTAATGATACAACATAGTGAAATTTCATATCAATATAAGATATAGAAAATGTGGTGAATTTTTGAATCCTTCCTTATTTCAATGTCATCTCAGTTTGAGTAGGTCTTACAATCTTAGGCATATCTAAAATTATACAAATCCAATTGCAAAAATTATTTACTAGCAACTACATATCACATATAGGAACATTTCTCATGTTTTATACATTGTCAAATTTAGTATATAAGGTCACCAAAATAAATGGTCAATCTTAGGGTGAGTAGGTTTTCAACACATTAAGAATTAGTCATAATAAAGGAGTAATATCTCATCAACCATGATATATTGGTAAAAATATTTTACAGGAATATAAATTATACACAAATATACAACTTAAAAGTTTGAAACATCACTAAATTCCCATTTTATAGCCATCAAATTTTTGAAAAACAGAACTAAAAGATAAACAGGTTTCATTAGGTTCAGGCTCAGTCACAATAAAAAAGATATATCTCTTTCTACACAACAAATTAAGCAAAAATACTTAACAAGTATTTAGAAGGGATATAATCCTACAAATTATATAATTTTCACTTTGTTTAAATGAGCACATAAGGTCACTAAAATATATGAAAAAAACCAGATTGAGGAGATTTTGGTTGGTTGTGAACTAGCCCTAATGAATGAGCCATAACTCTTCACAAATACCAAATTAAGCAAAACTGTTTTACTTGCTTTGAGATGAGGAATATAGCTACATCTTTCATGGTTTACACTTTCTCTAATTCCTCTTCTAGGGTTATGAAATCATGAGTTCAATAAGTTACTCTAACAACAAAACCAACACAATCAGCTCTATTTTTCTTAAGCTACAACCTTCATACATGAGCTCTAGGTCAAATACTCCATAATTCTTACTAACCATGCATGATTAACATGTCATCAGGGAGTAATTTCATGTGGGAAAAAGATAAATTAACTGACCTCTTTTTTTAAAACTAGAAAACTTAGGGTTCCTTCCTAGGCGGCTCACTCTTCTCTTTCTTCTTCTTTTTCCTTTCTTTCTTTCTTTCTTAGCTCTCTTTTTCTTTTACTGCCCCTCATATTTATCCTCTCTAATATGCTCCAAGAGGGTGAAAAATTCAATTTGTAAACCTATTATAAATTAAGAAAAAATCATGGTGTCTCATTCCCATTGGTTGGAAGTTCACTTTTCCTCTTTTAGTCCCTCTTCTTCACTCCTTCTCCATCTATCTCTTGATCCCCATATTCTCTTTATACTTTTAAATAAGATCTAAAACACCATTATTTATGATGTTATAACATGTACATAACATATGATAATTTTCCATGCAATTATATAAACATTACATATATGTTCAAGTGTCCCAAATGTAATGGTACAAATGTCATCGTCATGCTTATCTAATTCACATATCTAAATGATCATGTATCCAATGCATATGTTCATGTAGGATTGAAATTCATTTATTCAAGGAATATGTTCATGTAAGAATGCTAATGAATAAGGATAAAGATGTTGCATAAGTTGTCCTTGCCCTTATCTGCATCAACAATTCTAATCCCAAAGCACAAGCCTCATACTCAGTCATATTGTTGGTTACCTTGAAATCTAGTTTCTTGGCCATATGGAATAACTCTTCTTCAGGTAACACCAAAATTACCCCAATGCTAGCCTCGTTCTTGTTTACTACTTCATCAAAGTGCATCCTTCATCCTTGGGGCTATATTACTCATAACCCTTTGTCTGGGAATTGGGATAGTTCAAATACTCCTTTATCAAGCGGTTATTGGGCAAAATATTTTGTGATTGCCTAACCCTTAATCACTTTCTTAGTTACATACTTTATGTCAAACTCTATTATAAATATTAGCCATTTTACTAATTTTCTAGTCATGGAAGGGGCCTCGTACAAATACTTGACTAAATTGAGCTCTGAAATTACTTCAATAGAATATGACTAGAAATAGAGTCTCAAGTTTTTCATAGCCCATACTAGTGTCAGACATGTCTTCTCTATCTAATTATACCTCTCCTTATAAGGGAGCAATTTCTTACTAAGGTAATACACAACATGTTCATTCCTTGCCTCATCTTCTTCTGCCAGTATTTCCCCCACAGAACTCTCATCCATAGTTAAATATAAAACCGCTGGCTTTTCCAATTTTAGGGATTTAACATTAGTGGATTGGTTAGGTACTCTTTTATCTTTTCAAATCTTTTTGATATTGTTCATTCCATTTTATTGGTTGATCTTTCCTTAGCAATTTAAAGATTAGTTTGCAGATGGAAGTGAGCCTAGCTATGAACCTACTAATGTATTGAAGGTGACCTAGGAATCCTCAAACTTCCTTTTCTATCTTTAGTGTAGGCATATCTTGAATGGCATTTATCTTGGTTGGGTCTACCTTGATACTCTTCTTCCTCTCCACATGTCCTAATAGTTTACCGAAAGTGACCTTGAACACATAATGCTTAGGATTCAGCCTCAGGGTCTCAAGGTGTATTGATTAACTCTCTTAAGAACTTCTTTAAAGCTTCAAAGTGTCCTTCCTTTGTCTCAAACTTTACCATCATGTTGTATAGACCTCTACTTCTTTATGGATCAAGTCATCGAATAAAGTAGTCACCATTTATTGGTAAGTGGCCCCTATGTTCTTTGATCTAAATGACATCACCTTGTAATAATATGTCCCCCACTTTATGATGAAAGCTATCTTTACCTTATCCATATTAGCCATAAGAATTCGATTGTAGCCTGAGAACCCATCCATGAAGGAGTACATAATGCAAGTCATAACACTGTTTACTAGCACATCAATTAAGGGTAAAGAAAAGTCATCTTTGGGACATACCTTATTCAATTCTTTACAGTCCATGCACATTCTCATTCTCCCATCCTTCTTTGGCACCATACTATGTTAACTGACCATTCAGAGTAATTAATTATCTCTAGGAATTTAGCATTCAATTGCTTTGCCACCTCTTTATTTATTAGTTAGGCCTATTCCTGTCTCATCCTCTTAAACTTCTGTTTTACTAGCATCATATATAGGTAAGTAGTAATCTTGTGCTCAGCTATCCACTGATCAACTCCTGTCTTTTGCTCGTATGTCCAAGCGAAGACCCTTTGATCGTTTTTAAACAACTATTCAAACTTTCTTTGCTCTGTGGGTGTAATGTCACTAGCAATGAGCAAGATTTTTGAATTTTCCTATATGCTGATTTTAAGTGAGTGTTGTACAAAATTAATATTAAATATGCTCATAAAATAATGCATGCTATGCACACTACCATTGAGAAACACATCACATAAGTAAGCAAACTCACCATTCATTGCCTTAAACTTAGAAATAAATACATCATCGTCCTTAAAGAGGCTAGAGACAAGAATATCAATGACATTTGGGAAAGAGGCTTTTTCTAGTGCATTGGTAAGAGTCCCTTCAACATTGTTTTTCTCTCCTTCTTCAATCTTTTTCTTATTAATTACCTTAGGAGCAACATTTGGATCATTGACCTATTCAGTGCTTGCTTCGTTCCTAATTTTTATGCTAGCTATGGGTTTCACTACTCCATCAAAATCCTGCTTCATCTTATCATCTTCTAATTCAAGGTTCATGTAACTTTCCCGAACCACCCCGTCTAACCTAGTCTATTCAGCTTTGATGTCTGACCTTGTGTTTCATCACCATTATCCATATCCTTGATAAAACTCACAATCATGTCCTCAATGTCTACCAAGGTCTTTCCTGCGTATGTCCCTTTAGTGAATTTGTATCGTCCAATATAGCCCATTTTAAATCCATGAGAGATGCATCTCGATTTATCATTCTAGACTGCTTCTTCTTGAGATCTTCTTTTGTTGCCTAAAAGTGCATAGCTTCTAAATACTACTGGTGTTCTTCATCAAAGATCTTTGATATTTCATTCCATGGCCAAGTAGTTTGAGGGCTACAAAACTACAAATTTATCAGATCATTGAGTATCCTCTATTTTTATAACTTGCTTACTATTCTTCTTTTTTCTCACTCTTATTTTAGATGAGTCTAGGTAACTTAGATAGCCTGCTTCCCCAACTTACATATAAAAGAGTGCTTTCTTGAAATCATCCTTAGAACCATCTTCCATATGTTTCTCATCCTTCTCAACAGTCTTCTTTTTGACCTTTTTAACCACATCTCCTTCTTTCATAAATAAATCAGATAAAAGATGTTAGCCCTAGTGCACTAAGAAAGGAGCATTGAATTGGTGACAAATTTAAATTTTCAATTTTGGAGGAAGCTCACACATATGAAGGATTAGAGTCAAGGTAGGAAAAGAATGAACACGAGAGTTTTAAATTGTTCGGATATTAACAACCCTACATCCACTTCCCAATTCATTAATTGAGTTTCACTAAATCAATAATGTTTTACAGGCTTACGCTAAACCTTTACAAGTGTTTTCCTAAGGCTCACACCCAACCTAGTGTTTAGGCTCACACCAAACCTTACAAGTGTTTTCCCAAGCTCATGCTCAAACCTAACAAAAGTTTTCTATGGCTTAATCTTAAACCCTGACCCAAGGGGTTTATAGCTCATACTAAACTATGTACAAAGAAATAAAGTTATGAAAATTTACTTTACAAGAGTTTGGGCATAATCTAAAGTTGTTCTCTTGTATTCAAGTCCATTTAGTGGTGTATTTATAGGCAACAACCACCAAAGAGACATATAAAACTATGTCTAAATCTCAAAGGTATGCTAGGTAGATCTTGTATTAAATGTTTGTTAGACAATGTTTGCGATCATGACTAGCCATTCATGGTCGCTGTTAGACTAGGTTGTTCAAGCCTAAGTCAAGACATTCTTTTGATCTTGACAATATATATTGAAATGTTATAATGTCAATTTTAAGTGTTGTTTTTACAGCTTATAAGAGTTATCTTCAATGAAAGTCAAAATCTCCATCTTTTAGAAGAACATCCAGATTCACGGTCGATATCCCATAAGTCGTAACTGCGACACTGCTATAAGAATGGATAAAGCTAGGCCAGAGGAATTTGTAGGCAAATTCATAGCCGTGACTCAGCTGAAGTAGCCTTGATTGAATCACAATGGAATTCATTGTCTCAGTCGCACCCAAGACACAGTGATATTGTGACCGCGACTTTTGATAGTGGTTAGAACACAACAACTATATTTTCCTGGACAACTAATAGACAACTAACATGTGGACTAGCTGTTAGACACAAATGAGGCTTTCCACTGAGATTTTCAGCTCCACAATGGAAATTGAAAATTCGAGATCATAAAATGGGAATAGCGATCGTAATTTCTGCCTGATAAACATTTAATGCAAAATCTGCCTAGCACATCTTGGAGATTTGTTGATAGTTTTAGAGTAACATCTCTTTGGTGGACGTGAGTTGTAAATACTCCACTAAACTTATGTTAATGCAAGAGAAGAATAATTGACAGGGTCAAAACTCTTGCAAAGTTAATTCTCTACTTTAATTCATTATTTCTTTGTATATAGTTTGGTGTGAGCTTTAAACACCTTGTGTTAGGTTTGAGAGTGAGCCTTTGTATAGACAACTTTTATTTCGGTGTAAGTGTGAGCCTTAGAAAACTCTTGTATAGGTTTGAGTGTTAGCCATAGGAAAACACTTGTAAGATTTGGTATGAGCCTAAACACTAAGTTGAGCGTGAGCTTGGGAAAACATTTATAAGGTTTGGTATGAGCCTAAACGCTAGGTTGAGTGTGAGCCTTGGGAAAACACTTGCAAGGTTTGGTGTGAGTCTAAACACTAGGTTGAGTATGAGCCTTGGGAAAACACTTATAAGGTTTAGTGTGAGCCTAAACACTAGGTTGAGTGTAAGCCTTGGGAAAACATTTCTAAGGTTTGGTGTGAGCCTAAACACTATGAGTATGAGCTTGTAAAACACTAGTGATTGAGTGAAACACCCAATTGGTGAATTGGGGAGTGGATGTAGGGTTGGTTAATACCCGAACCATTATAAAACTTTTATGTTCATTCTTGTCCTTCGCTTTCTCTAATCTTTTATATTTGTGAGCTTTCTCCAAAATCAAAAGTTCAAATTTGACACCAATTCAACCCCTCCTTCTTGGTGCACTAGGGCCTACAATTGTTATAAAAGCCAAGTCTCAATTCAAGCCTTAATTGGGTGAGAAAAGATCAATGGCACAAGAAGGAGTCCACTCTCAACTTAATCCCCATTTTGATGGCAATGATTATGCTTTTTGGAAGCATAAAATAGAGATCTATCTTGATAGGGATCTCATCAACTTATGAGATTATATAGTTGAAGAATGGAAGCCTTCAACGAAGATAATTGAGGGAGTAGAGGTGGCAATTGCAAAAGAAGGATGAAATGAAGCACAAAGGAAGACAATGGCTATTCTCTTAAGCTCCATGTCAAAGGAAGAAACTGGAAGAGTCCAACATTGCTAAACTACACATGTCATATGGAATGCACTAGAAAACTATCATGAGGGCACAACTCTTGTGAAATTGAGTAGGCTGGAGATGTATGTGACAGAGTGGAACTTCTTCATGATGAAAGACCAAGATAGCATCACCAAAATGACAAATAGACTCCTCTTTATTGTCACAAACATAAAAAAGTTTGGAAGAATTCTTACCAACTATGAGATAAATACTAAAATCCTTAAATCTCTTCCATTGGATAAATTTAGTGCAAGAGTATACAATATTCAAGAGTCCAATCCAGAGATTGAGAAAGTGCCAACCGATGCCCTTATTGGTAAGCTTATCACTCATAAGATGGCTCTGAAGAAAGATGAAAAGATGAAGAAGCTAAGAGGACAAAGACACAAAGAGGAGAAGAAAACTCTAGCCTTCAAAGCTCAAGAAGATTATTCAAGCTCAAGTGACTTAAATAAAAGTGATAAAGAAGAAAAAGAGCTTGCCAAAATATCAAGAAGGACCAATGAGTTGATGAAAAGGAGAAGAGAAAAAAGAATCCAAAGAAAGTCATCTTCCTATCATCACAAGGAAAAATAAAAGACCTTTAAGGCTACATGATTCAAGTGATGAAGATGAAGATAGAGATGAAGCAGCAAACTTTTGCTTCATGACTCAAGATGACTCTTCTAAAGAGGTAAGTACTTCTACACACTCTTATGATGATTATGATGCATTTGATGATATATATGAAGAGCTTTTAGAAGCTCTTACTTTGAAATGTGACAAATATAAGTCAGAAATGAAAACTTACAAGAAAAAATATTCCAAACTAAAGGATGAATTTAAATCCTTAAATGATCTTGTAAGTGA
>CATIWR010164229.1:0-10010 GCA_949677035.1 Omphalea diandra | reverse complement strand
ATTATTCCTAAAGTAAATATATAAGAAGAATGTAGTAAATTCATGAGCAAAGATAAGATTTTGCTTACAATTGATCAGTGATTTTATTGGGGTCTAAAGTGCATTTGATTGGAGTCTACTTTTGTTGCTATTTGTTTTCATTTGTTGTGTGTTGTTTTGAAGCTTTCTTTGAGTTAACCTTAAGGTGCTTAAACCAACAGCATTTTCATTTGCATAAGATTTCATATGCTAGTTGTGTGCTGTTTTCATTTACATAAGATTGCATATGCTGGTTATGTGTATTTTGGATGGATTTTATGTGTAAGACAATAGCTTTTGCAATTTGGACATATGTATGATACTATGATGAGATTTTGCACCTTTCGTAGAGGGCAATAAAATGATATCTTTAGTTATTTTATAATTAAAAGTTATTTTATTATTGGTAGGTTTTAAAATGACTGATAATAATTTTATATGATTATCATAAATAGGTTGATACGACTGCTAATCCAATGGATTATACGAATAAGGAAGATCATTCCAAGCTTTCAGCATCCCCTCAAAAAATGGGAAAAAAAAAAAAAGAAAGTTAACATCACATACTTGGGATCACTTTGAGAGGTTTGAAAGTAATGGTAAGATCGAAGCTAAATGTATATATTGTGGTGAGGTTGTGAGTGTAGACCCTAAGGTCAATGGGATAAGTTCAATTAGAAGTCATTATAGAACATATCCTTATGTACCTAAAGAAGTTGATGGAACAAATCAAAATGTAATCAATGTGCAAAAGTCTTTGAGTTTTGAAAGTGGGGATTTTATTAGTAGTAGAAGTATTAAGTTTGATCAAGAGCAAGTTAGGGAAGCTTTAGCTTGCATGATTGTAATTCATGAACTTACTTTTAGATTTATAGAAGGAGATGGGTTTAAAGAGTTCATAGCAGTTGCATGTCCAAAATTTGTTATCCCATCTAGAGTTACAATAAGCAAAGATTGTTATGGTCTTTATTTGAGGGGAAAAATAATTTGAAGAAGTTTGTTAAAAATTTGGTTGGAAGAGTAAGTATAACAACTGATACTTGGACAAGCTTACAATGAATCAATTATATGTGTTTCACTATCCATTATATTGATAATGATTGGAATTTGTGCAAAAATGTGCTAAACTTTTGTCCAATTGCCTCACGTAAGGGTAAAGAGATAAGGAAAGCTATTAGGAAGTGTTTGAGTGATTAGAAGATTAATAAAATTGGGCCAATAACAGTTGATAATGGTAGTTCTAATGATGTAGCTATTCGGTACTTCAAAGAAAAAATAAGGCATTGGGTATTAGTATCATGAATTGTGTCACTTGCATATGCGATACATTGCACATATAACTAATTTAGTTGTGAATGATGGGTTGAAGGAGATTAACATTTCTCTCAAAAAAGTTAGAGCTGCAATTAGATATATTAGGCAATCACCTATTAGATTAGCCAAATTCAAGGAGTGTGTTGAGATAGAAAAAATCAATTCTAAAAGTTTATTGTGTTTGGATGTCCCAACTAGATGGAATAACGCATATAAAATGTTGGACACAAACTAAAAGTTTGAGAGAGAATTTAAGACATATGAAGATATGGATCCTTTGTTTGGCATTGAACTCTTAATAGGTGATGGAGAAAATAATAAAGATAACCTTGGTGCTCCTGAAGTTGCAGATTAAGGGAGTTTTAAAAAGATGACGACTTTCTTACAACACTTCTATCATTTTGCTATAAGAGTTTCTGGTTTTTTATATGTTACTTTAAATCTATTTTTTCATGAGATAATTTATGTTCATTGTCTCTTAAATGAATGGATTCTAAGTGATGATGTAGAGTTGAATGACATGGCAAAAAAGATGAAAGCTAAGTATGATAAGTATTAAGGGGACATTGAAAAAATTAACAAACTCATTTTCATTACGGTAGTCCTTGATCTTAGATTTAAACTTGAGTATGTTGAATTTGGGATAAAAGAGATGTATGTGGGTGAAAGTGGAGATAAATTAGTCAAGACTGTGAGAGATGTCACATATGATTTGTTTAATGAATATTCTAGATTGTATGAGGCTGAAAATTCTTATTGCATTAGTGACCCAAGTTCTCAAGTGTCAACTATAAGTGAAGAAATTTCAAGTGATTATCAAACACAAAACATGAAGCGGAGTATGCAATCAAAGTTTAGACGGATTAAAAATCAAAATGGTAGCTTTTTATCCAAGTCAAAATTGGATAAATATTTAAATAAAGAGCAAGAATGTGATGAGAATGAAGACTTTGATATCCTAGGATGGTGGAGGTTGAATGGGCCTCGGTTTCCAATTTTATCTCATATGGCTCGCGATATATTGGTTATTCCTATTTCCACAATAGCTTCATAATCGACTTTTAGCATATGTGAGAGGGTGTTTGATGCATTTAGGAGTTCTTTAACTCCTAAAATTGTTGAAGCTTTAATATGTTGCCAAACTAGTTGCTTCATCAAGAACTTTCAAGACTGTGCAGGAGGATTTAGAGCGAATGAAAAATTATACTTCTTTATTCTCTATATTTGTCAAATATAATTTTTATTTTCTTTTGTTATTTGAACGATTGGTTAATTGAAATATAACATGTGTTATTTTTTATATTTTTTGCAGCAATTTCAGGTCTTAAAATTAATTGATTATGCTACTTTGATGAGGATGAGGGTAGAGGTTACTATTATAATAGAGATTGGTAATTGCATATTCTCCATCATTTTTATTTTTTCATCTTTTTATTTTTTATTTCTTGATGAGATTTTATAAAATATATTTGCTAAAATTTAGGATACATGTTTATATATTTGCTAGAATTTAGTGTATATATTTGCTGAAATTTAAAATTTGGGATATATATTTGCTAAAATTTAGGTATATATTAATGTATTATAATGTAAATTTGTGGAATTTATCTTATATTTGCTAAAATTTTTGTGTATTTGTTGTATTATATTTGTTGAAATTTTGTATCTTATTTTTTATATTTGCTAAAAGTTTTTTATGATATTTTCTATGTTTGCAGAATTTGTCTTAGTTGTTATTAAGAAGAAAAAATTGGCTATTGGAAGAGCATGATGATCAACGGAAAAGCTAACTTAAATTAGTCTGTTTTTTTAGAATTATAATTTGTCTTTGGATTGAAATTTGTTTTTGTTTTTCGGAATTGAAATTTGTTTATTTGGATGAATGTATTTGTTTTATTAACAAAAATGTGTTTGTAATATTATGTTGTGACTTAAATTATGATGTCCTATTTATTATTTGTATTGATTTGAAAAACATTATTTGTATTAATTTAAAATACATATTGTAATTTCGGTATCAGTATCGATATCAGATACCGCCAATAGTGCATTATATTGATGGTAATGATTTTTACAGTTTTCGTATTTAACGGTATTGGTATTATATTTCTATGATATCGATATTATACGGTATTGTAAAAAATGGCGGTTTTGGTAGCTGCGATATATTGATTACAACCCTTTTTATGATGGTGTAATGTATAAAAGGATGACTGATGGAGTCCATTTGCGATGCTTGGCTAAAGAAGAGGCTTATAAAGTCATTTGGGATGTGCATGTAGAAGTATGTGGTCCTCACATAAATGAAAAGATGTTGGGAAAAAAAATTATGAGGTTAGGGTATTATTAAACTACTATGGAGCGTGACTATATTAAAAAAGTTTGTAGTTGTCACAATGTCAAGTTCACAGGAGCCTTAATGTGAGCGACTTGAGTTTTGTGGTTGTGCTCAAACGAGTGGAATCTTGCTTGTGAAACCAAGGTGGTTTTTTACATTGGTAATGACCCCAAGGTGTGGTGCATGTTTGGATCAACGGGGGATCCTTTTAGGCCTTGCATGACTTCAAAGCCTTATGTCCAAAAAGATACTCATTGAGGGACCAAGTGTGGGAAAATACATTGGTACCATCCCTTGGAAATGTAGAGTCATCACCCAATTTTGGTCGGGATAAGAATTCGAAGAAGGGAAAATTTAAACTTAATCTAAGTCAATTAGAAGGCCCATTTTGTCTTTACCCCATCAGAGATTGAGTTTAAAAATTGGGCTTGGCTTAACCCCTAAATTGCCCAGATGTTGGGATTCAGCCTTTAGGCATCTTTGTTTCACTTTTAATATTTTTAGCAAGTTATCAATTAGTCCAATTAACACCCATAATCATACATCTAAGCGCAATTCATTTAGGTAAATCAAATCTTCAACTCAAAAGAGGTAGGGGTCATGCATCATAGCAAAGGGGATAAGTATGCATTGTCATCCATTCATCCAAATTCCAACATCAAAAAGGGAGTGAGGGTCATGCATCATTGCAAAGGGATTATCATGCATTCATCCATTCATCCATATTTAATAATCAAAGAGGGATTAGGGGTCATGCATCATGGCAAAAGGATTATCATGCATTCATCCATACATCCATATTCAAACATCAAAATCATCTGGAAAATAGGATGATGATCAAGATCACATTCATGGTTTAGCACTAGTAATGATACCTACACCCAACGGAAGAAAACAAGTTAGTGATGAACCAATATGGAAAAAATTAACTAAGAAAATTTAAAGTAAATAAAGGAAACAAAGTAGGTCCATAATGGCGATCTCACCATGTGTCCAAAAGTCAAGGCATCCTAATACACATTCTAAGTCTGTGATAGTACATTTCAACAACATAAATCAAAATATAAAACATGATATAACATGACTAAGGTGCATAAATCATGAAGTGCTAGAAACCATAAAAATGAGATGTAAGACACTTTGGAGGACATCATATGGCCTAAGGCAACAACCATCACAAAAGAGGGATCCTAGGGTTGATAGACCCTCTTTTTCATTGCTCATAAAGAGCTTGGGCATCCAATAGCATCACTAACCATGAAAAGCGTTAGAATGCAAAAAAAAAAAAAAAGGTAATGGCTAAGACACTATTCACATGCTTCCAACACGAATACAACCATGAAAATGAGGACTCCCAAGGTCATTAGAACATCAATTTCCTCTCTTGATCACTGTCCTAAAATGATCAAAACAAAACTGAAAACCATCATTAAATCTACATTAGAGAACATGAACATTAAGTTAGTAAGAATTATGATAACCCTTACAAAACCTATCAAAACTCCATTTTTAAAGTGAATAAGGGTGCTTAGCTATTTAGCCTTACCCTATTCTACCACTAGAGTGATAAAGAAACTTAAAAGAATACCCTAGATAATAGAAATTCAAATGAGAAGAAAAGAGATTTAACCAAACTGTGCCCAGGAAACCAAGGCTATATAGCCTAGAATGATGGGTTGTACAGCCTATACAAAAGCTATACAATCCCTACATCCTGGGTTTTTTAGAATAGAAAAAGAATGAAGAAGGGGAAGAAGAAAGAGGATATGTGGGCCCTTAGATGCTTTTATGTGTTTTAATGCCCTTAGAGGCTGATAAGGTGTTATATATCCTCTAAAATGCTTAAGGAATGCTCAAAAGGTGAAGAAAACGGCCTAGTTCCACCTTGGAATGAGTAAGTTTAGGGTTTTTTGTGTTAAGTGTGAGTTAAGAAACAATTTTGGCAGAATATCCTTAGGATTTCCAAGCCTCTCCCTTATCTTTAAAAAAAGGGGTATTTATAGGTGTTGGATGAGTGCATAGTGCCAAACATAGTTTCAGTTTCATCATAGACGTATCCAATCACAAAGAGGGAGCTAAATGTAATTAGGGTTTACATGTGGGCTGTACAGACAAGAAAGGGTTATACATCCACTTTTTAGCAAGGAAATCTTTTAGTATTACAGATGTTTCAATTCGGTTTAGTTGATCTTTATAATTATTTCAATTTATTCAGTTTTACCTTATTTGATTTGGTTTGAACCGAACAGACAAAATGTTCAACCCTACATAAAATTAGTAACATATAACTTTATAATTATAAAAAAAATTATATTAAGTAATATAATATATTTATAATATTTAATTTCTATATTTTATTTGAATATATAACATATATATGTATTAAATATATATATATATATACTTTGATTCAATTCGATTTTGTTCAATTTGATTCAATTCGATTTTGTTCCAATTTAGGTTTAGTTTTTGGTATAGTTCGTAAAGGAGAATTGTAATCAAACCAATTTTAAATAAATACCAGTCCGATTTCGATTTTTCTTCTATATTTATCGATCCAATACTTATTTTTGTCCAATTTTCAATTTAGTTTAGGAAATCGTGAAGATCATGCTTAAGTCTACTTAAATTAGTGATGTTATTTGTGAACTTGAAGAAGGTTTTTTTAATGAAAATAAAAAATTGCTAGTGAAAAGTAAGAGAATTCCTTAGCCTATATCTGTGCTATTGAGATATCCTTTTATACTTGTAAATAGTAGTTGTCAGGTGAATATTAACTGTTATCAAGACTTGGGAGATTTAATTGTTCCACAACTACACGATCTTTGAAAATAACAAAATTAAATACACCCATGATGCTCACTTTAAAATAGTGCCTACTACAAAATAAACCATGAATTTCTAAAATATCTTATGCCTAAAGTTTTACATATATCACTAATCTCTTCCTCGATCCTCAGATTCACTTTCTATTGTCAGTTTTTCTATGTATAGAGTACTAAGAGGACATGTGTTTTGTTTTAGAGTGATGCTAGCTCCAAAAATAAAGGAATTAAATACATCCATGATATTCCAAACGTTACTAGAGATGATGTTAGAAATGTTTGTTAGCTTGACCCTACCATTATAAAGTTGACTTGATGATGTAGGTTCGGACATTACCATTGTTCGATCTCTAAACTTACATTCACCTTAGAAATTACTCGTTCATAGGGTATTTACTTGTTCATAGAATGTTCAGTTATCTCAAAACTATCAAGCATGGATTTAAATTGCTGCCAAACTATTTGACAATCATTTTTTAATTATATATTTTTAATATTTTAAATTTTATTTAATTTTTAATTTAATAATTTATATGTTAAGTTAGTGTAAATTTCAATTACTTATGCATCACATAATAATCAACTTGATACTTTAAAAAAAAACATAAATTAGTCTTTGTAATGTTTAGATTAGTGTATTTGCTCGTTAAACTTTAATTTTTAATTATTGAAGACCTAAATTTGTTACTTTTACTCTACATAATTTTATTTTTTTAACCTATCAAATACATTGCAAAAAACTAAAACAATGCATATAACACATAGAGTTGCACATATATTCGTTTCAAAATAAAAAATAAAAAGAATAAAAGAGGTTTTATAATATTGTTACTCTTTTAAATAAAGAATGTCTAACACATGGATTATTATTTTATTAATTTTCAAATTTAATTTAATATTATTAATACTATATAAAAAATGAATTTAAATTGTACAACGCATGAGAAAATGACTAGTTAATTAATAAAAAGATGAATTTTTGTAAAAATAGAATATAGTAAGACAAATCATATATATATTGTAGTATTAAAGTAGTCGAACTTTAAATGCTTTAAACAAAGTCTAATTTTAAATTCTTAATTTTCTTTAAAATAATGATTAACTATAAAACAAAAAAAAATATCATAATTTAAAATATTATAATTTTCACTCATTTAAAAAATTTATTATTTTCTAACTTCCTAACCAAACATAGCCGTAATAATAGTTTTACTTCAAACTAAAGTAGTGATTATAACGGATGAGGTCAAATAATTTTTGCCATTTAGATATAGATTTGCATACTTTAAAATAGGGGTAATATATTTATTTGAATACATAAAAAATTTATTTAAGGGGTGCTGTGAATTTTCGTAGTACACACACAGATATATATATATATATATATATATATATATATATATATATATATATATATATTTATTTATTTATAAGCTTGAATCCTGTACAAAATACATATGATAAAAATACAAGGGGATATTTTACCAGAACCTTTATCATTTGTTAGAAAAATTTGTTCAAGGAGAAAAATTCAACATTCTTGAACTTTTCATTTAGCTAGGGTAGTAAGCAGATCAGGTATGATAAGTTTAGGTCAAATTAATTTTGAATTGAAATATTTTTGAGTCAAATCTATTTTGGATTATATCTTTTTTAGATGAGTTTAATTTGGATAATTTTGAATTATAAGTAAGGTGAATAAAGTTAACGAATTAAGGTAAAAAAAAAAATCAAGTCATTTTTGGGTCGGACATGGTAAATCATAATTTTGATTTTTAAATAAAAAATATTATTTTAATTTTTAAATAAATTTTAGATATTTTAATAATTTCAATTGAGTTATTCATGTTGATTTGTGGGTCATGTTAATGCAAATTGATTTGTACATCAATTTAAGTTCATATCAAATTTGATCCAAAATTTTTCAATCATTTTATATTTGAATTTGCTTTTGAATCGAATTGAATTCAAATTATTTTTTCAAATAGATTTAAGTTGAGTCAAAACAGTCGCCCATACATTTAGCATTTTAATTTTCCACTTTTAAAAATTTTAAAATTCACCTAAAACTAATGAAAAACTTTACAACGTAAAGATGTCAAAATATAAATGTATGAAAAATATATATTTTATAAAATAAGGAAAATGGTAGATTATTGTAAAATTCAGGAGTTTTTAATATTTCATTATGGTAATAAACAAAAATATCCATTTCTAAATTTCCAAAAAAAAAAAAAAAAAAATTGTTTACACCCTCAAGATCAACATAACGAAATTTTGCAAACCACTGTGAGCCTATGGCCTATGCAGACCTCTGGTTTCACCACAATCCATGATCGAAGAGGGCAGTTTTCCCACCTTATCTATTCCTTCTTCAAACACCACTCCCATACCCATAAAGAAATGTGACTCAATATGGCAATGAAAAGCCCAAGCTGCTGGATTATTGGCTTGAAATCTCAAAGGAGTCCAACCATAAGGATGGACAGGCACTGTATTTTTTATTATAGGATCTGCCAAATTATACCTTTTTTGGGTCTTCAGATAAATTGAACTTGCCTTGCCCATATCCTAAAACCCAAAAATCATGTCCATGAAGATGCCACGGATGGGTCTCGCTAGTGTCACCCATAGACTTTGCATTTTGTAAAATGATGTCCACTGTTGTATTAAATTGAAGCCTGTAAATGGCATCACTAATTGTAGCTTCAGAGTAATTTGGAGCATCAAAAATGTTGTAATTTTTCAAATCATACCCATCTGGAGGTGAAGTCTGATTAAAGGGAAATCGCAAATTTTCCTTTAATGCAATCAGGTAAGGCGTGATGGAAAGATTAAAAGAGACATTATTCACGGACCAACGCCTGTGACCATTTACAGTATTTTGCGTGTTCAAAAATAGTATGACTCTATGCGCTATGGAAGGAGGGAATATCATTCCACAAAGACCTTAATGGCTAGACTTTGAGCAAACCTTGGTTCAATATCATTCCACAAAGGGCTAGATGGTGGAGTTGTTGGCGGAGATCTCAAAAAGGAATGGGAATTTAATGGATATGAGGGTTTGTGGAATAGAAATCACCGCAACTTGGAAATTAAGGGCTGATAAGGCAGTCAAGCTGGCAATCCTGAGCCTGTATGTTTTTCCAGGGATAACTGTCATGACATAGGGAGAACACTCTGGATTGGTACCATTGCAAACACCTGCTTCTAAAGTTAATACATTTATGTGGTAAGAAGTCCAGTACATTATTCCATGGTCCAAGAAGGTTAATTTATGTTGGGTAAACTAAATTAATGAAAATTTTTTTTTTATAATTTTTTAAGGATTTAAATTTAAAACCTATAGGAGAAGAATACACTATTTATATCACTTTCACTAATTAATTTATCGATTGCCTAATATTCCAACTTCAAAAAGACTTCTTATAAAATAGTGTATATTATTATTATTATTATTTTAAAATAAAATACAATAAGATTTCCTAAAAAAGTGGTTGAATTTAATTTAATGT
>CATIWR010164221.1:0-47205 GCA_949677035.1 Omphalea diandra | reverse complement strand
CAAGATTAGAGGCCATTAGGATTCTCTTAGCATTTGCATGTCATATGAATTTTAAACTTTTTCAAATGGATATGAAGAGTGCTTTTTTAAATGGCATCATAAAGGAGGAAGTCTATGTTGAACAACCTCCTGGTTTTGAGTCTCATTGTTTTCCAAACCATGTTTTTAAATTAAACAAAGCCTTATATGGATTGAAACATGCTCCTAGAGCTTGGTATGAAAGGCTTAGTTCATTTCTCTTGAAAAATGATTTTGAGAAAGGAAAGGTGGACACCACACTTTTTGTCAAAAAACACAAGTATGATATATTAATCGTTCAAATCTATGTTGATGATATTATTTTTGGTGCTACTAGTGAATCTCTTTGCGAGAATTTTCCTAAGTGTATGACTAGGGAATTTAAAATGAGCATGATAGGAGAGCTTAAATTCTTTCTCGGTTTACAAATCAAGCAATCTAAGGAAGGAATCTTTATCAATCAAGCTAAGTATACAAAAGAAATGCCAAAGAAATTTGAAATGGATAGTTGCAAAGCAGCTAAAACTCCAATAAATAGTACCATCAAATTAGATAAGGATGAATCGGGTAAAGAGGTAGATGAAAAGAGATATCGAGGTATGATCAGATCTCTACTTTATGTTACTACTTCTAGATAGGGTATCATGTTTATTGTTTGCATGTGTGCTAGGTTCCAATCATCTCCTAAAGAATCTCATTTGAATGCTGTTAAAAGGATTTTTAAGTATTTGCATGACACAATACACTTAGGGTTATAGTATCCTATGGATTCTTCATTTAGTCACATAGGGTATTCAGATGTAGATTATGCGGGTAGCTTGTTAGATAGAAAAAACACTTTTGGGACTTACCAATTCATAGGAGAATGCCTAGTTTCGTGGTTTAGTAAAAAGCAAGTATCAGTTGCTTTATCCACCGTGGAAGCCAAGTATGTGACAGCGGGTTGTTGTTGTACACAAGTTCTTTAGACGAAACAATAATTGAAGGATTTTAGCAAAATAGTTGATCACATTCCCATTAAATGAGATAACATAAGTGCTATTTATCTCTCTAAGAATCCCATCCAACACTTTAGGAACAAGCACATAGATATTAGGCATCATTTTCTTAGAGATCATGTGCAAAAGGGTGATGTTGTGTTAGAATTTATTGACACAAATCATCAACTTACAGATATTTTCACTAAACCTCTAAATGAAGAAAGGATGAACTTCATTAAGAGAGAATTGGGAATGCTTGATGGAAGCTCCCTAAAGTGAAAGTTTTGATCCTATGATTGATTGTTATGTGTATTATGCATGAGTGATGATTGTATGAATAGCTTTATTATTTATTTCTAGTGGATCACATGTTTTCAAAATTTTTCATTCTTATCCTTATTGACTCATAATTCGTGGTCACTATTCCTTATTCACGGTCGCGAATTACAAGTCAATTTTACCCAGCTGTCAAATGTCAATTCGCGATCGTAAAATTTGCGCTCCATCATGAATTTTGGTTAGTTTTTCAAAAATAGATCATTGACACGCCTTTTCCTGAGGAAAATTTGTCCGTTACCCACATTTTTCAGAATTTACGGTCGTGACTTCTGAATTCGCAGAGCGAATTACAGTAATCGCTTAGGCAATTAAGTGATTTGATTGCCAACCGTTTCCTCTTTTCATTTAATTCATTTCTAGTTGTTTATGACCGTTTTTTACACCCTCTCAAGCCTATAAAATACCATCTTCAACAGTGTTTTCCTCACTTCACTACCAAACACTATTTCTCTCTCTAAAAATCTCTCAAGCTCTTTTCCTTTCTTGCTATGGCTCCCAAGAAATTCTCAAAGGCTGACAAGGGCAAGACAGTGGCTCAACCCTATGAACCGCCTGCCCTCTATCTCATGAAGGGAATCACCAAGGAAGAAAAAAAAAGATTCAAGATGAACTCCTTCAAAGTGATTCTCCCAAACAAGATTTCTTCAACATTCATGTTGGAGACTTTGGGTATCTATGCGAAGATTAGAGCCTTTCTCTCAAATTTGGGCTAGAATGAGTTTATCTTCCAAGATGAACTCGGATACGAAGAGGTTGTACATGAATTCATGTGCACCTTGCAACTAAGCCAAAAATTCGATTCAAGAGCCGACCAATACGGATTAGTGTTTCAAGCCTTTGGCGACCCCTTCTACATTACCTTCGACTAATTATCCTCCCTTTTTAACCTGCAAGTTAGAGAACACATCCCCTTCATCATCTCTGCACTTGACGTTATATTGAAACCAAACACGACCCCCGCTCCTCTTTATCTAAACACATCAAACCCTACCCCTGTGGATCGTTCATCGCATTATCACCTTCTCCATCAATGCAAGAGGTGATGGTAATGAAAAGGTTTCGCAAAAAGACTTGGCATTTTTGTTTTGCCTTATCAAAAACCAACCCATCCAAACTGGTCATTACCTTGTGGATCAATTGATCCATATGAGTACAAAACCCAAAAGCCAGTTTCTCTGCCTTCCCACATAACAACCATCTACCGTTTTGTTGGAGCACTTGATGATGAGAAAGAGAAATTCCTCACTAAAAAGCTTTTTCCCTCTCAAAACTTCCTAGACTTAACCTATCTCATCAACGCCAATGCAATCCATTTGGACACATATATCTATACCCTTGGTGCAATAGGTGTGAAGAAGATGGAAACCTCCCAAGCTTCCAAGCGAAAAAGGCTTTAAATTGAAGAAGGCAACATTTAAGTCTTCTTTCTCAACCAAAAACCAAGTCAAAGTTATCTTTTGCCACCATTGATCACAAATTGGACAAGTTAATGAGGATGATGAAGAGAAGGTTCCTCTTTCTTTCACATCTTCACAACGATATGGTGGATCTCCAAGAGAGACTAGGAGTTCCTCCTTGCCATCTTTCGAACTTCACCAAATTTAATACGCAAGATGGGATGGCAACAAAGATGACGTTAAGGATGGAGATGAAGTCGAGGGAGCACAACAAGAACCAGAGACACCATCTTCCGGAGATGATTCTCTACTACTCCAGATTAGGAATCTTTTGTATTTGTTTTTTCACTTTCCTTATATGTTTATTTTTTTTTACAAATATTGTGATCCTACAGTTATGAATATATATAAAACTTGTCTCTTTGCAAACATTTCTGTTTTATGTGATTGATGTTATTCTTTTATCCATTGCATTATCTTTGCTCCTTATGAATACTTATGCATGAATCTCTTTTCTTTTTTTTCCCTTACGCACCCTCTTTTTGATCTTGCCAAAGGGGGAGAGATAATTATTGTGAAAGGGAGAAAATAATGAAAACAATAACTTGAGAAAAACTATAGCATAAGTTGAGGGGGAGCAACATACTTATTATTTTTATCAAATTCACCTTTGATTGAATGAATGATATACTTAGCAAATTTTGTCATAAGCATTCATTGAATCATATTACAATCCAACTTCACTTTTCTGCATTATTTTCACTTTAGGATCAATCTAAATTGTCAAAATAAAAAAGGGGGAGGTTGTTGGACTAGGATAGTTAACCCTAAGTCTTGGACCTCTTTTAATCTTGACAAAGGGGATTGATCAATTCTAATGTTTCAATTTAGTGTTATTTTACAGCTTTTTTTTTTGTAAGTCTTTAAGTTAGAAGTTGGATAGATATCTTAGTCTTCAAAGAATGCGAAGTAACTTTTAAATCGCGAGCGCAATATAAGATTCACGACTGCGATCCATGAGAAGACTTGTTAGAAAATCATATAGATGAAATTGCGGAGTCATTCTCGATCGCGACTCATTCGAAAGAAGAACTACAAAAGTGACAGACGAATTCATGGTGTAAAGCTTGCCTCAATTGCGATCGCGAATTTCGAAGTAACTCAAGATGTAATCAAATCCACAATCACAGCTTGACAAGTGTCCTAGGTAACTGTTGGAAGTAAAAAATCACGATGAAAACTTATTGGTAGGGACTGCGACCTAAAATAAGAAGATGAACACTTTTGATAGATGAATTCGCATCCTCAGTCGCGTCCTGTACAAGAGAAATCACAATCGCTTCTTTTGAGAGTAGATGAAAGACAACTACTATATTTTTCTAGTGAACTAATCAGAGGTTGCCACGTAGACTAGCTGTTAGACACAAATAGGATTTTCCTTATGGAATTTGGAATTCGTGATCGCGAATGAGTAGTAGCGACCGCGAATCAAGACTGTCAAGCATTTAATGCAAAAATCTGTCTAGCACACTTTCATGATTTTTACCAATTTTATTGCAACGTCTCTTTGGTGGGTAGAGACTATAAATACCTCACCAAACAGATGTAAATGCAAGAGAATTAATAACTTTGTACCCAAACTCTTATAATTTTGTTACTCACTCTTTTCTATTCTTTAAGTCATTGTTGGGTGTAAGCATAAACACCATCTGTAATAGGTTATAGTGTGAGCCTGTCAAAACACTAAGAGAGGTTATTGTGTGAGCATATTAAAACACAAGAGTATAGATTGTTGTGTAAGCCTCAAAACAAGAGTGTATAGGTTGTTGTGTGAGCCTTCAAAACACAAGTGTAAAAGTTCGGTGTAAGCTTGAAAACACCTTTGAAAAAGAGTGGAATACCCAATTTCTAAGAATTGGGGAGTGGACGTAGGGTCGATTATACCCGAACCACTATAAACCCTGTGTTTCCTCTCATCTCATTTATCTTCTCTTTTTCCAATTTTAATTTTTATAACCAATTCAACCCCCCCGCCCCCCCCATTCTTAGTGCCTAAGGCCAACACTCTGTTTGGACCTAATATTATCTGAATTGAATGGCATGGACAAGAAGTGGGTGGGACAGATAATATAAATGAATCTAGTGAGGGCATTGGCATTGAAGAGCTTTTTATAAAAGAAATTGGGACTGATACCTTTAAATCATTTAGATAAATTAACAATGAAATACCTATGTAAAGTAGCTATTTCAATGTTGGTGATAGAGTTGATATGTGTCAAAATGAATCTAATGTAAGTAAAGGTGATGTGTATAATGCTGGTCCTACATGTTATATTAGCAATGAGGAAGAGGATAATAAAGGTGGTAGTGAGAATGAAAATGAAGATGATGGAAGTCTTAAATATAGTGATGAGGAAAGTGACTAAAAAAAGACTGCACCACATAGGGAGAGAGTTAGATATGAAGATGATGATGGGCGAGGTCATTTCATGCTTGGAATAACCTTTGCTAATGCTAGTGAGGCTAGATAAGCAATAGCAAAATATGAACTAGCTTTAGGGGTTAAGCTAAAAATCAATCCTAATGAACCATATAGACTTAGGGTTAAATGTGTAAATGAGGAAGGTTGCCCATTTATCATGTTCATTTCAAAGGATAGGAAAAACCCTGGGTTGGTAATAAAGACATCGATAATTGAACATAGTTGCTTTCGAAGCTGCTTACTCCTTAGTGCTACTGCTAGGTTTTTAGCTAATTTCTTCAAGGATAATATCTATAAAAATCCTTTTACTAAGATGAAAAAAAAATGAAGGATGATGTATAAAGCTTGCTAAAAATTAATGTTAGTTTTGCTAAGTGTAAAAGGGCTAAGAGGATGATAATTCAAGAATTAAATGGGAGTTTCAAAGTAGAGTTTGGTTATTTAGAAACATATAGAGATTTACTTAAAATAGGCAATCCTCAATCAAAAGTTGAGATTGAGTTGTGTAAGGAATCATTGAAAGATGGGAGGAGGGTATTGAGGAAGATGTTCTTATGTTTTGATGCCTTAAGAAGGAATTGAGGAATGGATGTAGACTTATAATAGGTCTGGATGGGTGCTTTTTAAAAGAAGTTATTAAAGGCCAAATGCTAATTAAAGTGGGCAAAGATGCAAATGATCAAATAGTGTCGATTGCATGGGCAATAATTAACAAAGAGACCAATAATAACTAGAGATGGTTTCTATCCTGGCTAAAGCAAAAATGTGAACTTGGAGATGGATTAGCTTATACTATAATCTTTAGCATGTAAAAGATGAGTACTATTGAGATCTGTTGTTTTTTTTTTTGGATAATTGGATTTTGCATTGTAATTGATGTAATGCTTCCTTATTTTTCACTTAGGGTCTTATTAATGTTGTGATAAGTGTGTTACCCTTTACTGAGCACAAATGGTGTGTGTGGTATATTTACTCTAACTGATCTAAGTAGTGGAGAGGGGGAAAATTGAAGAAGACATTTTGGATTTGTTCTCAGGGCACATTTTAGGAGGAGTTTAAAGATAATCTAGAGCTTCAAATAACTGGTGCATAACATATTTCTCTAATAGATCAAAGTCATACATGGTTGATAATAACATCATAAAATGTTTTAATTCTTGGATTTTAGAGGCAAGACATAAGCCTATTATAAGTATGTCAGAAGAAATAAGACTACAAGCAATGAATCAAATTAAAGATAACAAAAAAGTAGTTGATAAGTGGATTAATGAGTGGAGTCCAACTTGTATGGCCCTTTACCAAGTAACAAAGAAAATGGTTATGGATGTAAAGTTATGTTTAATGTTGATATTGGTTATGAGATCAAAGAAGGTGAAGATAAACACGCAGTGATTTTAGATAGACATTTGTACACTTGTAAGGCATGAGATCTAACAGGAATCCCATGCTAACATGCCATTTATGCTATGTATCATTCAAAGCTAGATCCACTGTCATATATGAACAATTATTATCATTAGTCAACCTATTTGTCCTCATCTCAATTCCTACTATTCCCAGTTCCTAGTAAAAGGTTCACGAGATGTGAGGAATACTAGGGAATATAACCTCTTCTAGTGATTAGGATGCCTAAAAGGCCAAGAAAGAAGAGAATTCGAGGCTCAAATGAAAGTAATACAACTAGTAAGGTGGGTAAGCTTAGTATGAAAGGTAGGTAGCAGAGTTGTGGGTTGTGTCACGAAAAAAGACATAACAGAATTAAGTGCCCAAATAAGAACAAACAGGTAAAAAAATAACAGATCATTGATTTATTCATTTTTTTGGTTATTTGAATTCTCATGAATGGTACTTTTTTTCTCTTCATGTTAGGCATTAGATGGTTCAAATACTGTGGCTGGTGGACAAGAAGGTCAACAAACTTCTAACTAAGGAGCAACAATAAAGAGACCATTAAGTGCATTAGCAAGCACAACAATAAGTGCACCAAAAAGTACACTATAAATCACACTAGTAAATGTATAAAGTGCACTTACAAACACAATAGCAGGTGCACCAATAAGCTTAATTAGCTCACTAGTAACTGCACCAGCAACTGCACTTGCAAGCACACTAGCAAGCAGACAAGCAACTAAATCAACAAGTGCACCTACAAGCACACCAACAAGTAGACCAGTAAGTCACCTGCAAGCATACTAGCTAGTGCACTAGCAAACACTTTAGCAACTATAAAAAGCTTGAGAGCGGAGTGTAAGGAAATCAAGGAGGACAATTGGTTTTGGATGTCACGTAGATTTGAATAGAGGAAAAATAACTTACAATGTGAGTGAACTATTCATATTTTTATTTAATTTATGTTTAATTTTATATTGGTTTATTAATATTGAACCTATGTGGATTGGAATAAGCTTAAACACGTATGTGTGCTTCCATTTTGACATTCACAGCCTGGACAAAGTAGTGAAAGAGTTATTTGTGAAGGTGATGCCTCAATGGAAGTGGAAATTGATCATCAAACCAGGTATCCAATTCCATGTGGAAGAGACTTTAGAAAAAGGTAAGGGGGAAAAGGATGCAAACACCATTATCTAGACAATCAAATTCAGTGGAGATAGCTCAGAAGTTACATATGCTACTAACTTCCCATTTGAGCCTCCAAGTTTGCAATGGAGAGGGGGAGTTGTAGTTACCTCAACACAACTGTAAGCTCAAAAAGAGCAACTAATAAGCAGGCAAAAAAGAAAAAACAAGAAAGCTAATGATTCTAGCATAACTACAACAGAGAAATAGATGTTCACTTCATGGAGCTGCAATAGGATTTAACTTGCTTTTTTTTTTTTTAATATTTTTGTTGCTACTTTGTAGTATTGCATTAGAGCAAACAATATGTTTAATGACTATTTAACTTTAGTATCAGGTGTATTTTAATTGCTATTATTGCTACTTTGGTGTTTTTGCCTTAGAACAATCAAATATTTTAACGTGTACTAGTAAGTGATGCCATTAATTGGCTTTTAGAAAATTAGAAAACAGGCAATGTAGCTCATATACTGCCATATAACTAAATATTTTATAACTGAGGTATATTCAATGTTGAATATGAATGTCATCCAATTTAGCTTTATGCATTTTATGAAGTATATTAAGTGTTACACCATTGTCCATTAACTTCCAAAATTAACAATGTAAAATAGGCAATAGGATTGCACAAAATGATCCCAAAAAGTACTAACTGCCATTTAAACCATAAAAATAATTACATTTTTTTGTAGAAAACTACATTTTGCTGTTATCATGTTGTTGCCATTAACTATAAAAAAAACTACATCAGCATCATCAACACAATTAATAACACTATCCAAGACACCACAACCATAACATATGCAGTTCTAACTTTCTTCCTTAACACTCTTTCAATGCAGACTTCTTTAAGCTCCTTAGCTCAAACCATAACTCTTCATTTTGACAGTCTTAACTCAGAACTTGGAAGAATATCTCTTTTGATACTCTTCAATTATCTATTTTCACTTAACAATAACCTCCTTTCCATTTTCAACTCATTAATCACATCCCTAACTCGATCAGTCAAAACCTCATCTTGCCACTCAAAGTATCCACAACTTTTAACTTGCATATACCAAACCAACATCAAACATGTTAAGCAATCAAAAACTACACTGATATCCAAATGTTATTCAACCCATACGTACCTCATAATTAGGGCATGCAGAAAACCTTCACTCAGGGTTCTCCTTTGTCCAGGAAGTCCATCTTGGAGCTTTTTACTTTGCATCCCCTTACGAGACAATCACATAATTTGAGAGGTCCCTTGTTGTTCAATTCAATGTTCATTATTCGATTAAATCGTGTCGTTAACGATGCTAAAGAAGCCATTGAATCCCGCTTATGGCAATTGACGATAGTTTGGAAAGAAATTTTAGATTTACAAATGAAATCCTCAAATTTGGTTTGTTAATTTAGAAAATTAGGATTTATATAAAGGGAAGAAGACATGAAAGAGATTAAAATTCCTAAAAATATATCGTTATAAATGAGACTTTTTCCCAAATATTACCATTGTAAACTTAGAATGGGTCCCACTTAACTTGCCAAATTAACTGCTTCTAATGAAAGCTATTTTCGTTTTTGGCTCCGTTTAAACAGGGGGCTTAAAAACTTAAACTAACGAGATTTTGAACACAAATGGATAAAAAATTACATCGATCTGTACCCAAGATGTAACATAAAAGGCAAAAACGAGCCTTTTCCCTATTACTAATGCCCCCCCAAAAAAAGAAAAGCCAAAATTTTCACCTGGATTTGTGTAACCGTGACTTGTAAGCTCAACACTCCTTTTTGCAAGAGTTGGATAATTTCGGGCCTTAATAGTTATTGGGCCATGAGCAAAAGATACGGAGCTCAAATATTGGAGTTTGTTCCGCCGACTACGTACACGCTTCCAAATTACCGGTGCCTTCTTTTCGCCAGTCCTACGTCTCTCCGACCTCTATTTCGTTTACTCATAGCAGTCGGTGCAAAGGTTCGTGGTGGTTGGCCGCTTTCTTAAGTTTTAATTTGGTGGTCTTATTATGTGATATTTTCTTTGACATGCTTATTTAATTTCATTTCCAAGCTTTAGGGTTTCTTTCTTTCCCTGATTGAAGCTTGTGATTGAATTTATTTGCTTTTTTTTTGTTTTTTATTAAAGCATTTTCATTCCATAGGAAGTGTTAGAATACATGTATTACGTTTTGGGTGCATTAGTGAAATTGATATGGTAAAGACGACTGTCTATTCTTTCTATATGTGATTACTGGAAGAAGAATATGTTCTTGAGAACTTATTTCGATCTATTTGAAGATTTCCCTCCTTTATTTTGGTATGTTGATAAGTTTCTTTGGCCTTATTTTGCATCTGTCTTCTGCTGTACAATTTCTTTTTATGGTTTTTTTTTTTTTTTTACTATTTCCCACTATGTTGTGTTTCTTTTAGTTATTGAATGCAATTATAAAGTAAATTTATGATGGTTATGTGTTCAAAATATGCAAATAAGCATGATGTTGTTATGTGTGTTGAGTTAAAGTTTGTCTCAGTTTCAACTCGTCTAAACTATTTTCTTAGAAGGATGTGCAAGTGTGATGTATGTTGTTATGTGTGTTGAGTTAAAGTTTGTCTCAGTTTCAACTCGGCTAAACTATTTTCTTTGAAGGATGTGTAAGTGTGATGTAGTAGTCATAATTATCATGGCATTTCGTTGTCATGGACAATTTTGTCAATTATGCTCATGTAGCATTTGCAAATAGTAGCTTCTTTTGTTCTTTCTTTTTTGTTTTCTTTTTCATTGCCTGTCCTTGTTTCAGTGCAAGACAAGAATATGGTCTATTTAATGTTTCTTTGCATTTTGGGTTATTTATTATTGCTCAAGGTGATGAGGCTTCACTACCATCCTTTCTGGTGCTTTAATACTGGTCTAGATTCTCAACAGTATAAAATTGCCTTAATTCGATTTTATTATAGATTTAGAAGCAAGTTTTGAAAGATTCAGAATTATGCATAAATTTAATGATTAATGTGGATTATAATGTAGGTGCATGATATTTGTCTATTATTTGGTTTGCATGGACTTGACTGATAATTTCTAGCAATGGAATAAGAGAACTAAGAGATAAAGCTCTTCCCTGATGTATTTTCTTGTGCAAAATTTCCTTAAGAGAACACTTGTTGAAAGCATGTCTGGTGTACTGATTTAGGATAAGGCTTAGTAGTTTAGATTATAGTTGAAGGTTGGGAATGGAGATTGGGTCTGGTGCATGACCTTATAGTTGAGCTCGAAAGAACTTTAGTAGGTTAATTTTGGTTTAGAGACATGATTGGATGGCAATTCAGTCTGCTGCCTTGAGATGTTAGATTTAACATCTCAGCTTCTGTATGTTTGATCTTATCTTTTGAATTTACATTAATGGTCTATTAGTTGTCCCTACCAAGCATTGACATTCTTTGAAGTACCATATGGAAAGTTGTAGAAGTGGCTTGCTCTTAATTTTGTTTAGCAGTTGCCTAAAGATTGGTCCTCGTTCATGGTTTTGCTAGCTGATTTATTTTTCAATTTTGGATAATGTTGTTGTGAACGAGAAAGTTTTAATACTGTTTGTTGCATGACCAAATTTGCAGGTGTAAGCATAGAAGTACAAATAGGACTTTGAAGAATGGCCAAGCATCATCCTGATTTGATTATGTGCCGGAAGCAGCCAGGAATTGCTATTGGACGACTATGTGAGAAGGATGATGGGAAATGTGTAATATGTGATTCCTATGTGCGCCCTTGCACACTTGTGCGAATTTGTGACGAGTGCAATTATGGGTCCTTCCAAGGTCGATGTGTTATCTGTGGGGGTGTTGGTATCTCAGATGCTTACTATTGCAAAGAGTGCACACAGCAGGAGAAAGATAGGGACGGGTGTCCTAAAATTGTTAATTTAGGGAGTGCCAAAACAGATCTGTTCTATGAGCGCAAGAAATATGGTTTCAAGAAAAGATGATATGCTGCGGGTTACATTTGTGGTGCTTTATGTCCGCCCACATTAATGGTGTATGGAGAGACCTTTGCTGGCCTAATAAACAAATGTTTTGTGGTTTGTGCTTCTACCTGCAGATGTTACAAGAAGAAATCAACATTTAAAGACTATGTTGCTTATTGTTGCTTCTTATCACGTGGACATAAATTAAGTTGGAATTATGTGTAATCTCAACTATGAAGCTGCTGCTTACTTAATCGCGGATGTTGTGTGATTCCAAGTTTTCATTTTCCTACTCTACGGGCTTAGAAGCATGCTTGACGTGTACTAGGGTCCTCTAGATTATGTTGTTATGGTTCTCTCTTCATGGTCACTTTTAGTAGCTGATGAGTGTTTAGTGTTTTACATTTTAATAGTAGAAATTTTTGGCAGATGGTATCGTGCTGGACGACAAGTGACCAATTTCCGAGGCAGCGATGACCCTGTTTTGAAGCTTCTCGTTGCTCAAGCAAAGGCCATGTATCATCACCTTAATAAATGATGCGATCACCTTAATGAATGATGCGATCACCTTAATAAATCATGCAATTGTGAACCACTTAACCTATAGCCTTTGGGTTAACACCTCTAGAGCCTTCTTGATTTTATGCCTTGCATGTGCCTAAAGAAAGAAATAGGCATATAAGACTAATTTCGTTTAATTATTTAATTAATTTAAGACAATCAATATATATTATTAATTTTAGTCTTAGAAATAGTTTGAACATTATTTGCCATTTGTCAAATAATTGTACAATTGTATAATTTAATTAATTAAAAAATCGATTATCTTCAAAATCAATTAAAACTTATCAAAATTGACAGAATTGGACAACCTGATAACCCAACAAAACCAAAATTTTATTAAACTTCATATTTTAACAATATTTCTTAAAGAAAAAGGAGCATAGAAGAAATTAGAATTACCAAAAGAAGCAAATGAGACTGTGGGACAAATATGATGGATAGATGAAAGGTTTCATCCATGGTTGATATCATATTTTGAATTTGATTATTCAAGATCAATAAAAAGAAGGAAGATATAAGCCAAAAAAAAAAAAAAAAGAAACATTATATATCAAGGTGAGAGAAAGAGAAGAGAATGTGTTTGGTTTTAATAAATTCAGCTTTAATTGATTGGATGAGGAAGAAATAAAGAAACAAAGAAAGGAATAAGAAGGGTTTGATTTTCTTGGAAAATGTACTAAACAAGGGCAAAAGTAATGACAAGTGTGCTTTTTCTTTTTTTTTTTTTTTTTTAAAAAAAAATGGTAATGATGCTTGGGTTTTACTATTTTGATGGACTTAGGTTTTGTTATTGTGATGGTGTTAGCACTGACTTTTGGGTTTTAGGATACAAGCTCGATGATGAAAAACTACTTGAACTCTTCACTAAAGAATAGGGAAAATAGTGCCTAAGAAAGTGGCAAAAGCTTGGACCAAACCCACCCCACGAAAGCCCAAATCTAAAGTTGCCTGCTAGGGTTAATGTGTTGTATAACTCATCAAACAGAGATGTACAACCCATAAACTTGTACAACCCACCCTAAAACCCTAGCCTTAAGAACCTTCTGAAACTGATTTTCCCCTTAAACCCTAGGGCTGCACAACCCTGACATGGGGATGTACAACCCTTCCCTAACTATACAGTTTGCATGAAAACCTTAATTCTAGAATATGCATCTCCCTTTCTATGATTGGAAACGTCCATGGTTCAACCAGAACTATTTTAGGCTATGGTGTATTCTTCCCACAACTTTAAATATCCATCTCATTTGAAGAGTGAGAGGAGGCCAATTTTCCCTAGCCAAACTTTGCTAAAATTATCTCTCAAACCCTAAATCACTGTACCCAAATAAAAATGTAATGACCATTTTCATTACAAAACTCATAGCATTCATGTACAAAATACATATGCATAAAGGTTTTATTCATTATACATACATAATCAAACATGTATTTAATGCACATATATGTTAACTAATTTCAAGGCTAGTGAGTATAAATTGATTCCTATCTAGATGTATGTACATGACACAAGAAGAAAAAGAGAGTTGAAATTCAGTCGATGACCTGTGGTTCATGTGTCTCGATGCAAAACTCTAAACACCAAAATGTCCAATCTTATGCTTTGCTATTTGAAAAAAAATTTGCGATTCGGTGAATCGCGACTCAATGAATAAAAATAATAGTCAGATTCTTATGGCATAACCAATATAAGAATATCATCAGGATACATTACAAGTATAACAAGTGACTATGTAAGTGCAAGTGTAATAGGTTTATTTTTGTCTTGACCTTGTAAGGCAAACACTGCTCTAGGGAATTCATGTGATTCAATTGACATTTGATTTTGTTGGCCAACATATAATAAGTGAACCATTTGATCCATAACATATGCCAATGGGACATATTAGTCCATCTTCCATGTGATTTGCAAGTGTTTGACAAGCCGGTCACAACATCCTTTTAGTTCCATATGCAAGTGTTCATAACAATGGTATACCAAGTAATTATTAAAAGCATATAATTCTTACTTGACTTGTATTCATATGTAAAAGGTAAAAATTCAATCACATATACATGTAATAGGACATAATCACATCATAAAATTATCACACATATACACATTAGAATCTAATTATCGTTTTTACTCACCTTTTGATGTAACCAACCTTTATGGTAGGTTTGGCTCTCTCTAGGGCTTCCTCAAAGTTTTGAGATCTAACATTTGATACATACATGGTTATAAGTATGTCAAAATGATTATGAAAGCTTGGTATGCAACTATGGCATGATTCATGCAAGTGGACCTAGTGTTTATGCATATTTTTCTTATATGGCAGCCTGAGCTTGCTCACTATTACAGTAGTAACTCTAGATATACTAACCCAAATAACTTAATTTTTTTTTCAAAAAAACTAGACACATAATGATACAACATATTCAAATGTTAGGCCAATATCAGACACACAAGAAATGTGGTGAATTTTTAAATTTTGCCCTGTTGTGATGTCATCTCAATCTGAGTAGGTCTTACATTCTTGGGTGTATCTCAAATTGTACAAATCCAATTGTAATAATAATCAACCATCGGTTACAAAAAATATGAAGGAACATTTTTCATGTTTTACTCATTGTCTAATTCAGTCTATATGGTCACTAAAACAAAGGACCAATCTCCGAGGGAGTAGGTTTGTAACATGTTGAAAAATAGTCATGATGAAGGGATAATATCTCAACAACCATACTGGATTTGGCAAAAATATTTCACAGGTATATAGATTAGACATAAATATATAACTTTTAAGTTTGGACCATTATCAAATTCTGAATCTATGACCATCAAATTTTTGGAAAACAAAATTAAAAGAAAGACGGGGTTTCATCTGGGTACAGGGTCAGTATCAATCAATGAGCCATATCTCTTTCCACATAATAAATCAATCTAAATTGATTTACACATATTTAGAGGGGATATAAACTACAAACTTCATGTTTTACACTTTGTCAAAATCAAAACATAAGGCCATCAAAATATAAGAAATGAGGTCATCTCGGTTGGTTGTGAACCAACCCTAATGAGGGAGCCATAACTCTTCACACACACTAAATCAAGCAAAACTGTTTCATATGCATTTATATTGGATATAAAGCTACGACTGTCATATTTTGCACTTTTCCTAATTCCTCTTCTAGGGTTATGAAATTGTGGGTACAAAATCTTGCTCTAACGGTAAAATCCAACACAAACAACTCTTGTTCTCTTGAATTTCAACTTTCATCCAAGAGCTCTACCTCAATTACTCTATAATTATCACTAACCATGTGTGATTAAAATGTCATGAGATGTTAATTTCATTTGAGAAGAAGATAAATTAACTTACCTATTGTCCCAGAATTAGAAAACTTAAGGACTCTTTCCTAGGCAGCCCACACTTCTTCCTCTCCTTCTTCTTCTTCTTCTTCTTCTTCTTCTTCTTCTTCTTCTTCCTTCCTTCCTTCCTTCCTTTCTTTCTTCCTTAGCTCTCTCTCTCTCTCTCTCTCTCTCTCTTCTACTATAACTCATGTATAACCCTTTAATTCTGATATTAAAGGGTCAAAAATTCCATTGTAAGCCTATTGCAACAAGACAAAATCATGGTGTTGCATTCTTATTGGTTGGCAGTTCACTTTCCTCTTTTAGTCCATTTTCTTCACTCTTTAAGCACCTCCATCCATCTCCTAATTCCTAAATGCTCTTTATACTTTAAAATTAGCTCTATAACACCATTATTTGTAATGTTATAACAAGCACACAACCTAAAACAATTTTCCATGCAACTATACAAACATTACATATATGTTCAAGTGTCCCAAATGCAATGGTGCATGTGTCATCGCTGTGCTCATCCAATTCACATATCTAATTGATCATTTATCCAATGCATATGTTCATGTGGGATTTCAAATCATTTATGTAATGAATATGCTATGAATGTGGATGAGGATGTTACAAAAAATCACAAATACCCAACATACACCCAAAAGATTTAAGGTAAAACTAAGCTTTGCTCTTGCTTTTAGCATTCTTTCCCTTTGCATTTGGAGGAAATTCTAACATCAAAGTGCCTCTGAGGGAAAAAGGTAATATTTAAGTCATCAAGGGACTCTTCCCCCCATCCATTTTCTTTTCTTTCCCCTTTTTCTTTTTGTTTTTTGATTTTTATTTCAACAATCCCTAGTGGGTTGTACAAAATCTCTTTATGGTATGTAGAACCTATTATTACTGCTCACAACACTATACATAGCTTTGTTCCATACATGTTTTATGAGTTTTTTTTTTTTTTTGCTTTCTTATGTCTTGTGAGCCTTCTACAGTAAGAATGGGGTAGGTTACAAAGACCTACATATTCTTAGAGGTTATGATCATCAAAATACATGTTTTGGTTCATATATGTTTTCTTCCTTATGCCTTGTTTGCTTTAGGTGCTTGGTCATGAGAAAATGATAGGGAGAGGTTCAATAAAACCAAGGACCATTGATTTAACATTTTTAGTAGGAATTTATGTTATTTATTTTAGGGATTTATCTTTTTGTTCACCACTAACATGGTGGAGGATGGGTTAGCCCCCATTCCATGTCTACCCTTTCCTTCTTGCTTTCCTTGTGGTGCCACTAACCATATATGCATTTGGGAGAGGATCCACTATGCAAGGGCCCCAATTTTAGAATTACTATCTTGTTCTAAAGAGTTTTTAACATTCTTTTAGTGTTTTGGTCATTCTTTCATTCTAGTTGCATACTAGCCTTTTCATGGTTAGAAGTGTAACTTTCATTATTCTTGGAAATATTCAAAGAAGACTAGGGTAGATTGGGAGAGGATTCTTTAATCCTATGATAACTTATTTTGGTACTTATATTCTACCTTAAGTTTCCTTTAGTCCTTATTTGCATGTTTATTATGTTATGCATTCTTTATTAATGCCATTGTGTGTTATTATTATGTGGAATATTTCATATTATGCTTTATGTGTTTATTAATGAATATGGATAGTACATTAAGCCTTCTAATTAGTCCCTAACATGGGTAATGACATTGGACATTATGGACGAAAGGCTAAGACTAAGGTTAAGGTAGTATTGTTCCATTTTAGTTCTTTTCATCTTGAATAGATTTAAGGGTTATTTTCTTTGCATTTGATATTTGCTTCATGGACCTAATTTGTGCCCATTTTTGCAGATTAGGAAAGATAATAATGCGTTCTTCTTATCTATTTAATTTTGATATGTATCCCCCTTTTCTGCCTTGTATATATTATTTCTTGCTTTCTTACATCTTGCATATCATTCATGCATTGCAACCTTTATTGGTATGGTTGATGGTTTGCTTAGAAAAATGTGCCTAGGTGGATAAATGAAAAATTAATTAATAAAGACAAGGTATAAAAATGAACCAAAGGTACTTGAAGGCCAAATCCCTAAATTCGGGAGATGTGGGGATGCCTAACCTTTTCCCTCGTTATACCCAATTCTTTAATCCAATCTCTGATGGGGTGAAGATTGATTAGGCTTTATAATTGACTTATTAGTCTCAAAATTGGTCCTTGCCCAAAATTTTGCCTCGACCAAAGTCAGGTGGCAACTCCATATTTCACCTAGGGTTGGTGCCAATATATCATCCTACCTTGGTCCCCTGCTGATCCCAACTTTAGAAAAGGGGCTTCTATCTTGCATGAGGCCTTAAGGATCCCCCGTTGATCTAAATTGCATTCCATAATTAGGGCTTATTACCAACATATGATCCTCTGCATCCATTGATGATCAATAAAAGGTAGGATTCATAAGTAAAATTTCACTCAATAAAGTGTAGCTGTAAAATTCGATATGCTCACAATGGCAATTTCTTTGGGGACTAATGTAGTTGACTTTACGAATCTTTAGTTTATGTTTATATATTGCCTTCGTTAATTAAGCTTTCTTTGCATTCATATAGTTTCCACACTTTACCATGAGCACTAGGTTGCCCTTAGACAAATCGATGGTCCTGTAAATTTGGGTTTAAGCTCCATTTGGGTTTAGGAGATAGTGAGGAGGATTCATCACTCATAAGCTAACCTTTAGCTATGTTAAATAAGGGGTATATGACAACTGTCCTCCAAGCTTGTGGGAGCCATCTACTCCAACAGTGCTTTTAAACCTTTAGGTGACATATAGAACCTTAGAACCATAGTATAGGTCCTCAAATGTTTGCATTTTAACTAAGTAGTAGTTTGAGATTAGGATTTATGGAATTATGGTCATATCTTAAATGCATATTTTTACACTTTTTTTAAAAAAGTGTCATATTAAAGCCTAAAATAAAAGATTTTTTACCTAAAAATTGTATCCAATTGATCAAAATGAATTGGCTAGCATGTAATACATAAAAATTAGTATATATATATATATTTTATGTTGTAGGTCTTATAACTCATCCAATTGCATAATTTTCAAGCTCTTATTATCAAGCCATAAAACATACCCATTTTCTTTACAAAATCTTTCCCCTTCAAGATGTGCACTTAAAGTATTACCATGCTCCATCACTTTTAGATTCATCATCAACTTGGTTAGTATGAGGGACCTCCGAATTCAATACCCCATGTTGGTATTTGAATTGAACACTTGTCTTAGGAAGAGCCTCTATATCTACTTGTGTGGGAGAAATATGGTTGGAAGGTGATGTTTTACTCTTTGCTTATGCATCACTAGCATTCATGCTTACATTCATTTATTTGACATTATAACATCATCTAATTTATTACTTTGAACTCATAGAACTCATAAAGAAAGCAAGACAACTCATAAGCATCGTAAAACTTAATCAAGATAAGAGAGTTGAAACTCTATGAAATTAAGAGAAGGATTAAGGACATGATAAAGGCCGAGGTGGAATTGGAAATACATCAGTACATGGCCAAAAATTTAAAAAGGATCGTTGGATAGATATTGATGGATGGTTTGGTATTAGAAAATCAAACTGATGAGGGGATACAGTCACATGTCTACAAAGCTAAATAAGATGAGCCTCTAAGGAGATTGTGTAATGAAAGACCTTTTACTAACATGAACCAACCATTGTATGAGATATTTGAAGAGCTAAAGAAGAGAGGGATACTTAAAGCACTTGAACTTAAGCCTTTGCCAAACCTACCTAGGGGCTTTACGCTAAATGCCTTTTATGGTTTTCACCAAGTTCATGGTCATGACAACTCATGTAAGGGTCTCAAGCATGAAATCCAAGATCTCACTGATTTTGGAAAGCTATCAAACTTTGTGTTCCTGACTGATCACCCTAGTACTGAGCCCAAAACAAGTCTCAATTTCTCTTATGGCCAATTCTTGGCTACTTCTAACCAGTTATTGGCTAATACCTCTTCAAGCCTAAAAGTTGAAGGATCACTCTTAGCCTATCAAGGGGCAACCTCTTATGCCAAACCTAGTTAAAAGAAGCTTAGGGAAAATCTTATTACTAAGAGTTTGGATAGCACCTAAAAGGAAGAAGGAGCATATCCTAAACAACCTTTACATCATAAGCAATTATAGGCTCGATGTGAGAAACAAGAAGTAATTGATAAGATCTCTTGGGGATTTTCTAAACAAGCAATATCAATGTCCAAAGCCTTGGGAAGTCCAAAAGAAAGGGATTCTACATCTTTTGGCCTCTAGGCCCCCATTAACTCTCTTACTGAAGAACTATAATGCCAATGCTTTTTGTGTTTTCCACTATGGTGCAGGTCATCACATAAATGAGTGCTGAAGGATTTGTCATGAAATCTAGGGCCTTATTGATTTAGGGGTGATACCCAACCTCATTGTACTTTATGCCCACCTAAGCCAAGATCAAAAGCAAAAGTTCATTCCTCTAAGCCAACTTTCAGATGAGGCTTTTAAGGATTTTAAGGAGGAAATATTACTACTACCTATGCATCATTCACTAAAACTCTTAATATAAAGATATGGACACGACCATTCAAGGGCCACTAAAAGAAAACTTTAGTACAAAAGGCCCAATCAACATACGAGAGGGAATGAAACTTAAGAATAACTCACGACTTGGTTGACTTTTGTCTCAAGTATGGGAAAAGTTGAAGGAATAAGGGTTTAGACTACATGAGGAGCATAAGCCACTCCAACATTCCTTACCTTAAGGAGGTAGCCCTCACTAGATCACAAGACCTTATAGTAGTTAGTGTTGGCACATAAAGAACACTATCCATGATCTTTTTGAGAGTGGAAGGCTTCTAGACCTAAAAGAAGAACCACAGTAACTTGGTAAAAGGCATAATCAAGTTTCATTTGGTTTTCTTAGCTCAACCTGCCTCATTTTAGCTATAGACATCTACATAGTGGTTATTGTAATGAATGATGATGCTTTTAAATCATGTTTTTGCTTGTTTAATCCTAATGTGGTTATTGATATATTTGGTGGCATAATGAAATGCTTGGTATATGAGAGAGAATAAAAAAAAAAAGAGAGAAAGGAAAAGAAAATATGAACATCACAAGGGGTGGGTATTTATAAAAAAGAAAAAAGATGTAAGTGCAACTATCTCATAGCCTATGATCTGGAGAATTGTCCCTAACTTTTTGTGCTGTCTTCTAGGAAACTAGGAAAAATGAGAAAGAAAGAAAAAAATGAATGAATAATGAAAAAGAAAAGAAGAAAGAAGAGATAAAACCAATAGAAGATTTGAGGAAGAAAGAAACAAGAGTGAAAAGCTCTAATGAAGAAAGAAATATGAGGAACAAAAATGTAAGAAGAAAATAGTATAAGTAGAAAGGTGAGATCGAAGAATGAAAGGAAGTATGGTGTAAAAAGCCATGATAAGCCCTAAGTCTTCCTTAGTATTAGAGGAGAAGAAGTGAAAAGGAAAAAAGAGCTATGTAAGGGGGGGAAGAATGAGAAGAGATATGTGTGAGGAAGGGCAAAACTCAAAAGGATGACCCATGCAAGTAAGAAAGTTAGGGGAAGGTTCAACAATAGTGTACATGAGAAATAAAATGGAGTTGCCCTAACTTAATGACTTATCCCCTAATTTTATGAAGAGACCAAACAATAGGAAAAAGAAAAACATCCATGAGAGAAAAAGGATAGAGAATCTTAAGTACCTTATAAAATGATACCATAAAAAGACTTAAGAGAAGATTACCTAGGGGCAATCAAAGAAAACCTCATCTTAAAAGAAAGGTGGAGAGATAATAGCTTGTTAAACCCCTTGTGATGTGAAAAGAGAAATCACAAAGAAAAGAAAATAAAAAAACATGTTAGGTGAAAAACTTGAAAAGGACCATCTAGGTAAAAGTTAGGGAGAAAGTAAAAAGAGACTTGAAAAATATTTGGTTAGAAAACCTAAAAGGGCTAACAGACAACAAGCATCATATTTTGCTATCAAATGTGTCACAACTACTTTTGCATTGAATAAATGAGGATGTGTTATTATGGTGTCAGCATTCATGAGAATGATCAAGCTACCCCTTTAAAGAAAAAAAAAGAAGAAAAAACAAAAAAGAAAAAAAAAGTGAAGAGGCTCACTAAGTTGAAAACCTTAAAAGGTGACTTAGGCATTAATTAGAGCAAAAAAAAAAAAAAAAAAAAAAAAAGGAAAAAAGAAGAAGTAGAAAAATGAAAGCTCACTAGGTTGAAAACCTGTAAGGGCTGCCTAGGCAGAAGTTAGAGTAGTTCGCTAAGTTGAAAACCTGAAAGGACAATGTAAGCAAAAGTTAAGGCATAAAAATTTTTAAAAAATAAAAGAAAAACAAAAAAGGGAAGTAGATGACTACCATTAAGCTTTGACACATATTTAGAAACCTAAAGATCTATGCTTGTGCATGTATTAGAGCATTCCTTTAGGTCTAATAAGTATCAAACACTAAAGAGAGCTCAAGTTTGCATGGCTTTGAATTTGAAGGTAAGGGTGTTAGCTTTGACAAGTTACTAGTGATACCAGGGCTTTATCAAGTGTTTCATTTAACTTTAAAAGTTTCAGGGTTTTTGACATCCTTACTTAGCTGAGTTCTATAATGCCCCTGAGTAGGTTTATTTTATTTATGTATTTTGAGCATTATGCATTGCACCATCATTCATGCATTAAACATTATATGCTATGTGAAGGTACACACTTGATTTTGTTTTAGTGATTATTCCTTTTAGATAGTCTAGAGGGCAAAAAAAAAAAAACATGTGTAATAGGGGATCATTAGCTCCCAAAAGCATGAAGAGAAGACCCGAATAAGGCTCATGGTGCAATTCAGACCAAACCTCCCCTAAATTATTGAAGTTGAATTCTCACCTATCGAGGAAAGTCTATAAGAAAGTCTTTTTTAACACAAAACTAACATAGTCCATTTCTTTCTTTTTTAAGATGCTATCATGGAAAGCCAAAAAATCTTTAATAAGCTCAACGAAGGCGACAAATAAGATTGATAATTATAGCAAGAGCTATCACCATCATCTAAAGGTAAGGAACAAGAAGGATATGCCCTTGACAAGAGTTAAGCACAAGCCATTACAAACATCTTAGATAAGCATGAGCTACAAAAAAGAAGTAACTAGTCTTAGTGACACTCATATATGTCTTTAGTCTTTCCCAATGCTCAACTCCTGAATTTATGAGACTCTATAGCTCCTTGTATAGATGGTTTATACAACTCCAACAATAAGCTCCTTCTTTACCGCTGTAAGAAAAGGTAAAGAGGAGAATGTATGAGGATGTGTATATATAAGAAATGTACTCACAAAGGCATTATGGGTCTTATAGGAAGTTCTAAAAAGGTGGTCTTTGTGACATCGAAGTTGCATTCTAATTGCTCATATGATCTACGAGGAACCTATAGATAGAATATGGGAGGTCGTGCAAGCATAATGATATAGGGGTAGTACCTCACAACTAAGGAAGAGTTTGCATATGTGATAGTCTTAGGGTAAAGGACATTAATGGGTGATGCTAAGGTCAGAATGAGCTATATGATCTAACCAAGTAGGCCATGAGTATTATAATGAGTGGCAAAGACATTCACAATGTCCCAAAGAATGATACCAAGAAAAAGTTCAATGATAAATGGAAGATAGGACCGTGAATTTATGCCCTTTATGGCTGAAATACTAGAAGGCTTACCACTTTTCTCATTTGTAAGAATGTGCTTGCATGTTAATAGTTACTATTGCACTAATGGTTAATTATTGGTAAGCACAAAGAGAAAGGACAGACCACACTAACACCCTTCTCTAATCAAAGGATATATGGGAAAGCTAAGAAACTAGTGTCCCATAAACCTTGCTTATGAGCCCTCTAAAAAGAAATTGGTAGTAAGACAATGGTCCAAGGCCTTAATAAGCTCAACTTCCCCTAGACTCCTAGCTTAGCACATTGACCTTGATGAATAGTTTGTTGTCCCTTGGTGCCTTAGAAAGGGGTTGAATAGGGCAATGGCAAGAAATAAAAAATTAAAATAAATGAAAAAATAGATGAAGTATCAACATGCAAGATTTATAGATGATCGACATAACTAGCCTATATCCTCTCCTCTAGAATTTCCACTAGAGCCTTTACTATCTTTGATAGCTTAAGGTGTTATCAATCAACCTTTATAAAGGCAAGTTTCTGGGCACTACCAAGCGTTTACAAGTGATAAATTCTTAAGCTCTATCAACCTCTTAAAAATAGTTCACAAATACTACTTAACATTTGTAACATCCCTATCCACATTCATTGGCATTATCACATGAACATATTCATTGCATAAATAATATGAAATACCACATGAACATGTGCATTAGATAAATGATCATTTAGATACGTGAATTGGATAAGCACGACGGTGACACATGCACCATTGCATTTGGGACACTTGAACATATATATAGTGTTTGTATGGTTGCATAACAAATTGTTTTATGTTGTGTGCTTATTATAGAATCATAAATAATGGTGTTATAGAGCTTATTTAAAGTATAAGGAACATTTAGGAATTAGGAGATGGATGGAGGTGCTTAAGGAGTGAAGAAGAGGGACTAAAAGAGGAAAGTGAACTTTCAACCAATAGGAATGCAACACCATGATTTTGTCTTGTTGCAATAGGCTTACAAGTGGAATTTTTTACCCTTTAGGATCAGAATTAAAGGGTTAGACATGAGGTACAACAAAAGAAAGAGAGAGCTAAGGAAGAAAGAAAGAAAGGAAGAAGATGAAGAAGAAGAAGAAGAAGAATGAGAGGAAGAAGTGAGAGCTGCCTAGGAAAGAGTACTAAGGTTTTCTAATTCTGGGATAATAGGTAAGTTAATTTATCTTCTTCTCAAATGAAATTAACCTCTCATGAATCATGTATGGTTAGTGAGAATTATGGAGTAATTCAGGTAGAGCTTTTGGATGGAAGTTGAAATTCAAGAGAATAAGAGCTGATTGTGTTAGATTTTGCTGTTAGAGAAGGAATTTATACTAAGATTTCATAATCCTAGAAAAGGAATTAGGGAAAGTACAAAAAATGAAAGTTGTAGCTTCATGCCTCCTATAAATGCATATGATATAGTTTTGCTTGATTTTGTATGTGTGAGGATTTATGGCTCCTTCATTAGGGCTGGTTCATAACTAACCAAAATGACCTTAGTCTTTCTTTTTTCTTATATTTTGAAGGCTTATGTTCTGATTTTTATAAAGTTCAAAACATGAAATTTTTAGATTTATATCCCCTCTAAATACCTGTAAAGCAGTTTTGATTCATTTGTTGTGTGGAAAGAGATATGGCTCATTGATTGGAACTGACCCTGTACCTAGGTGAAACCCCACCTTTCTTTTAATTCTGTTTTCCAAGCATTTGATGGTCATAGATTAAGAATTTGGTGATTATCCAAACTTGAAAGTTGTATGTTTATGTTTGATCTACATACCTATGAAATATTTTTTCCAAATCCAGCACGGTTATTGAGATATTGTTCCTTCTTCATGATTGTTTGTCAACATGTTACAAACCCGCTCACCCTGAGATTGGTCCTTTGTTTTGGTGACTTTATAGACTGAATTAGACAATGAGTAAAACATAAAAAAATGTTCCTTTATATGCTTTGTAATTGATGGTAGATTATTGTTGCAATTGGAGTTGTACAATTATAGATACATTCAAGAATGTAAGACCTACTCAGACCGAGATGACATTGCAATAGGGAAAAATTTAAAAATTCACTAAATTTTATATGTTTGATATTGGCCTGAAATTTGAATATGTTCTATCATTATGTGTCTAGTTTATTTTAAAAAAAGAATAAAGTCATTTGGATAAGTATATCTAGAATTATTTATGTGAGAGTGCAGCAAGCTCAGGTTGGCATATAAGGAAAAACATGCATAAACACTAGGTCCATTTGCATGGATCATGCCATAGTTGCATACCAAGCATTCATAATCATTTTGGCATACTTATAACCATGTATTTATCAAATTTTAGGATCTCAACACTTTGAGAAAGCCTTAGAGAGAGAACCAAACATACCATAAAGGTTGGTTATATCAAAAGGTGAGTAAAAATAGTAATTAGATTTTAATATGTATATGTGTGATAATTTTATGATGTGATTATGTCCTATTACTTGTATAAGTGATTGAATTGTTACCTTTTACATATGAATACAAGTCAAGCAAGAATTATATGCTCTTAATGATTACTTGGTATACCATTGTTATGAACGCTTGCATATGGAACTAAAAGGATGTTGTGACCGACTTGTCAAACACTTGTAAATCACGTGGAAGATGGACTAATATGTCCCATTGGCACATGTTTTGGATCAAATGGTTCACTTGAATCATATGAATTTCCAGGAGCAATGTTTGCCTTGCAAGGTCACGACACAAAAATAAATCTATTGCGCTTGCATAGTCAATTGTTATACTTGTAATGTATTCGGATGATATTCTTATGTTGGCTGTGCCATAGGAATCTGACTATTATTTTTATTCATTGAGTCGCAACTCACCAAATCGCAAATTTTTTTTTCAAATACTGAAGGATAAGATTGGACATTTTGTTGCTTAGAGTTTTGCATCGAGACACATGGACCACAGGTCGTCGGCTAAATTCCAACTCTCTCTCTCCCCTTATGTCATGTACATACATCTAGATAGGAACCAGTTTATACTCACTAGCCTTAAAATTAGTTACCATATATATACATTAAATACATGTTTGATTGTGTATATATGATGAATAAAACCTTTATGCATATGTATTTTGTACATGAATTTTATAAGTTTTGTAAATGAAAATGGTCGTTACAGTTTTTGGTATTAGAGCAGGGATAGGTTCCATAAGGACATATATATGAACATGATATGACTTTTGCACTATTATGCATTATCATATGACATAGTCTTATATGTCTATAGGGCATTACCATAAGGTAGTCATGGTAGTACCCATGGCTCACTAAGGAGAGAGGAGTCAACCGATTTGCATTCTATATAAGCATCATGCCAACCATTAAGAGATTAACCTAATAACAAAGTTAGATCTCCAACACATTCTCATGAACAACACATATCTCATGGTCAACGACAACATAGAATTGGTGAACCAATAGTGCAGGGTCCAAAAATTCAAAGAGAGAGAAGGTATGGCAAATTAAGAAAATAAGGTGCAGTTGACTTCAATGGTACCACAAATCCATCAGTGGCAGAGACATGGCTAAAAAGAACACAGAGAGTTTTGAATTTAATGCAATGCACGCCAGAAGAAAAATTTGATTATGTAGTGTTGCTATTACAGGGGGATGCATATGATTGGTGGGAAACCATTCCAGGGAGTGATGCCCAGCCTCCAATGCTTACATGGGATGATTTAAAGCATGAATAATACTTAAGGATTGTGTTGCAAATTTTGAGAGAAAAACAGTTATTTGATAAATTAAGCAAGTGCGAATTCTGGATTGACTATGTGGTATTTTTAGGACATATAGTTTCTGAAAAAGGCATAAAGGTGGATCCAAACAAAATTGAAGCAATAGTAAAATGGGAAACCCCAAAGAATGTTGCAGAAGTCCGAAGTTTCTTAGGACTAGCTGGGTATTATAGTCGACTTGTTAAGGAGTTTTCACTTATAGTTGCTCCTTTGACTAAGTTACTTTGAAAAAATGTAGCATTTTAGTGGCCTAAAACATGTTAAGAGAGTTTTGATGAATTAAAATATAGATTGACATCTGCTCTAGTGTTGGCCATGCCTATTAGTAATAGAGGATTTGTAGTATATAGTGATGCCTCTCATCAAGGTTTGGGATGTGTTCTAATGCAACATGGTTTGCATATGCATCTAGACAACTGAAACCTTATGAATTATCTTATCCAATACATGATTTAGAACTTGTTGTCATTATGTTTGCTTTGAAAATATGGAGAAACTTTTTAGATATTTACAAATCACAAGAGCTTGAAGTATTTGATGAGCCAAAAAGAATTAAACATGAGACAGAGGCGGTGGTTAGAATTGCTAAAGGATTATGATTGTACCATTGAGTATCACCAAGGGAAGACAAATGTGGTTATTGATGCTTTAAGCAGGAAATCAAGAAGCGGTGTAGCTCATTTATAAGTATTTCCATTGTCTTATTTAGTTCAATTACGAGCTATGAATATGGAGCTAAACATACAAAAGAATGGGGTATTTATTACTACTTTTCAAGTGAGACCAATGTTGCATGATCGAATTAAAGAAGCATATGACAAGGACCCAAAGTTACATAAAATGATTGAAATGGTAAAATAGAGGAGACATGGTGATTTTGATATTCGAAATGATGCCTCGATGTTGGGCTCTCATATTTGTGTCCCTAATGTTGACAACTTGCAAAGAGAAATCCTAGAAGAAGCACATAATGCTCCATATGCCATGCATCTAGGAATGACGAAAATGTACAATATCTTATGATCTCATTTTTGGTAGCCTAAAATGAAGAAAGATGTAGCAGCCTATGTTTTATTGTGTTTGACTTGTCAGCAGATCAAAACAGAATCAAGCACTAGTTGAAAAATTGAAACCATTGATGATTCCAGTATGGAAATGGGAAAGAATAACCATGAACTTTGTATATGCGTTGTTGAAGACTTTGAAGAAGAATGGTGCTATATGGGTGATCGTTGAGAGACTAACTAAGTCAGCTCACTTTTTGCCTATTTGGTGGGGTAGTTCACTTAAGCACTTAGCCAAGAAATATATGGATGAAATTGTCAGATTACATGGCATTCCAGTGTCCATTGTATCAGATAGAGATCCAAGATTTATATCTCAATTTTGGGTTAGTTTGTAATAGGCTTTGGGTACCAAGTTGAGTTTCAATACTACTTTTCATCCTCAGACAGATGGGCAATCAGAAAGGACAATTCAGACATTTGAAGACATGTTTCGAGCTTATGTGATAGAATTCAAAGGTGCATGGGATGAATATATTGCCTTGATTGAATTTACTTATAATAATCATTATCATAGCAGTATACAGATGGCACCATATGAAGCACTATATGAAATCAAAGTCCTATCTATTATGATGAAGAAGGGATGCGTGTTTGAGAAGGGCCAAAACTAGTGCAAGATACTATGGATAAGGTAAAGGTAATCAAGAGCAAACTTAAAGCAGCACAAGACAGGCAAAAGAGCTATGCAGACCAATACAGAAGTGAAATGGAATATGAGGTGGGAGACAAAATGTTCCTTCGAGTTTCACCATAGAAAGGAATAATTCAATTTGGCAAGAAGGGGAAACTGAGTCCTCGATATATAGAACCTTATGAGATCCTAGAAAGAATCAGTCCATTGGCTTATAGGGTAGCACTACCACTTGAGATGGCTCAAAGTCATGACATATTCCATGTGAGTATGCTAAGAAAGTATTGGTCTAATCCTACACATATACTTAGGGATCCAATAATAACAATTGCAAATGATGTAAGTTACACTGAAGAACCAGTGGAAGTCATTGGTTATAAGACAAAACAATTATAAAATCAAGAAATCCCTTTAGTTAAGTTGTTATGGAGAAACCACTCACAAGAAGAGACTATATGGGAAACCAAAGAGAACATGAAACGACAATATCCATATTTGTTTACAGGTATTAAATTTCGAGGACAAAATTCTTTACAAGAGGGGAAGAAATGTAACATCCCTATCCACATTCATTGGCATTTTCACATGAACATATTCATTACATAAATGATATGAAATCCCATATGAACATATGCATTGGATAAATGGTCATTTAGATAAGTGAATTGGATAAGCACAATGATGACACATGCACCATTGCATTTGGGACACTTGAACATATATGTAATGTTTGTATAGTTGCATAACAAATTATTTTATATTGTGTGCTTATTATAGCATTGCAAATAATGGTGTTATAGAGCTTATTTTAAAGTATAAGGAGCATCTAGGAATTAAAAGATGGATGGAGGTGCTTAAGGAGTGAAGAAGAGGGATTAAAAGAGGAAAGTGAACTTCCAACCAATAGGAATGAAACACCATGATTTTGTCTTATTGCAATAGGCTTACAAGTGGAATTTTTTACCCTTTAGGATCAGAATTAAGGGTTTAGACATGAGGTACAACAAAAGAAAGAGAGAGCTAAGGAAGAAAGAAAGAAAGGAAGAAGAAGAAGGAGAGGAAGAAGTGTGAGCGGAGGTTTTCTAATTCTGGGACAATAGGTAAGTTAATTTATCTTCTTATAAAATGAAATTAACCCCTCATGACATATTAATTTAGTGGGAATTATAGGGTAATTGAGGTAGAGCTATTGGATGAAAGTTGAAATTCAAGAGAACAAGAGCTGATTGTGTTGGATTTTGCTATTAGAGCAGGATTTTATACTAAATCCTCAAGATTTCATAATCCTAGAAGAGGAATTAAGGAAAGTGCCAAATATGAAAGTTGTAGCTTTATGTCTCCTATAAATACATGTGAAACAGTTTTGCTTGATTTTGTATGTATGAGGAGTTACAACTCCTTAATTAGGGCTGGTTCACAACCAACCGAAATGACCTCAGTCTTTCTTTTTCTTATATTTTGATGGTTTATGTTATGATTTTTATAAAGTTCAAAACATGGAATTTTTAGATTGTATTCCTTCTAAATACTTGTAAAGTAGTTTTGATTGATTTGTTGTGTGGAAATAGATATGGCTCATTGATTGGACTGACCCTATACCCAGATGAAACCTCACATTTCTTTTAATTTAGTTTTCCAAGAATTTGATGGCTACAGATTCAAAATTGGATGATTATCCAAACTTGAAGGTTGTATATTTATGTCTGAACTATATGTTTGTGAAATATTTTTGCCTAATCCAACACGGTTGTTGAGATATTATCTCTTCATCATGACTGTTTGTCAACATGTTATAAACCTGCTCACCTTGAGATTGGTCCTTTGTTTTCGTGAACTTATAGACTAAATTAGACAATGAGTAAAAACATGAAAAATGTTCCTTTATATGCTTTGTAACTGATGGTAGATTATTATTGCAATTGGATTTGTACAATTTGAGATACATCTAAGAATGTAAGACCTACTCAGACTGAGATGACATTGCAGTAGGGAAAAATTTAAAAATTCACCACATTTTCTGTGTCTGATATTAACCTAAAATTTGAATATGATATATCATTATATGTCTAGTTTATTTGAAAAGAAGAATCAAGTCATTTGGATATGTATATCTAGAATTATTATAGTGAGAGTATAGCAAGCTTAGGCTACCATATAAGGAAAAACATGCATAAACACTAGATCCATTTGCATGGATCATGCCATAGTTGCATAACAAGCATTCATAATCATTTTGGTATACTTATAACCATGTATGTATCAAATGTTAGGATCTCAACACTTTGAGGAAGCCTTAGAGAGAGAACCAAACCTGCCGTAAAGGTTAGTTACATCAAAAGGTGAGTAAAAACAATAATTAGATTCTAATGTGTATATGTGTGATAATTTTATGATGTGATTATGTCCTATTACATGTATTTGTGATTGAATTGTTACCTTTTACATATGAATACAAGTCAAGCAAAAATTATATGCTCTTAATGATTACTTGGTATACCATTGTTATGAACACTTGCATATGGAACTAAAAAGACTTTATGATCGGCTTGTCAAACATTTGTAAATCACGTAGAAGATGGACTAATATGTCCCATTGGCACATGTTATTGATCAAATGGTTCACTTGTTATATGCTGGCCAACAAAATCAAATGTCACTTGAATCACAATAATTCCCAGGAGCAATGTTTGCCTTGCAAGGTCACGACACAAAAATAAATCTATTGCACTTGCTCTTGCATAGTCAATTGTTATACTTGTAATGTATCCTAATGATATTTTTATGTTGGTTGTCCTATAAGAATCTGACTGTTGTTTTTATTCATTGAGTCGAGACTGACCAAATCACAAATTTTTTTTAGATATTGATGCATAAGATTGGACATTTTAGTGCTTAGAGTTTTGCATCGAGACACATGGACCAGGTTGTCGGCTGAATTACAACTGTCTCTCTCTCCTTATGTCATGTACATACATCTAGATAGGAACTAGTTTATAGTCACTAGCCTTGAAATTAGTTAACATATATGTACATTAAATACTTGTTTGATTGTGTATTTATGATGAATAAAACCTTTATGCATATGTGTTTTGGACATGAATGCTATGAGTTTTCTAAATGAAAATGGTCGTTACAACCTTAACCCAAAGTAGTTTCTAGGTACTACCTTAAATCATTTACAGAATATAATTTTTAAAGTTTCCTAACCTAAGGTTTCCTGAAACTAAATACATCAATTTAAGGATAAAAACCTTTTCACTCAAGTAATAAAACACATTTTAAATATTCTCACAAGATGTGCTTGATGAGGTTGACAATATGGAGAGAATTTGTGAAAAGCTTATTCTTCAAACTCTATTTTTAAGATAACTCTTGTTGGCCTTGAATAATAAACTTTTCTTGATTGCTAGATCAGTTTTTTTTTTTTACCTTTTTGATTGAGAATAAATTTCACAATAAAATGCTCACATTGGAATAATTTTTTTTTTATTTTTGTTGAGAGTGGGTCATTTTATACCGTGAACAAAGAACAAGCCATTAGAAAAAGAAATGTCCTTTTACATTACAGCTATAGGCTATCAATGCCCGTTAAGTAATCTCCATGCCCATTGGGTTAGGCATCTACCATCATTGATTTCATGCAAATGGGTAGTTGACAAATGAAATTCACCTTCAACGGTAGTTGGCTTCATCAAAATGCCTATTGGGACTAGCTATTAAAGAGAAGTTGAGTCAAGGCTCCTCCTTTGACTTTTACATTTGTTTTATTCACTTTTTATTTCAATGACTATTGGATAGAAACACTTCACAATAAAATACTCACAATGGAACAGTTTTCTTTTTATATTTATTAAGAGCGGGTCCTTTTATATCATGAACAAAGAACAAGCCATTAGAAAAAGAAATGTCACTTTACATTATAGTTGTAAGCTATCAATGCCATTGAGTAATCTTCATGCCTATTGCTAAGGCATCAACCATCATTGATTTCATGCAAACGGGTAGTTGTCAAATGAAATACACCTTCAACAGTCGTTGGCTTTATCTAAATGCCCGTTGGGACTAGCTGTTAAAGAGAAGTTGAGTTAAGGCTCCTCCTTTGGCTTTTACATTTATTTTATTCACTTTTTTTTTTCAATGACCATTGGATAAAAACAAAGGTCATTATTGTCAAACCTTAATTCCCATTGGAGGGAGATCAATGTTTGTTGTTGATTCCTAGAGACTATAAACTTGTTGCATTATTTTACAAGATCTACATAAATACTTTAGTGGCTATTAAAAGGTTCACAAATCCATTGGCAACACCTTCAATGCCCGTTGAGATAAATATGTCCTTCGTTGAGGGGTCTAGAGCTCATAACTCAAATTAGAACATCTTTCTAATGCATATTGGTAAACTTCCAATGCCTATTGAATGTGTTCAATGCTTGTTGAGATATTGATTGTGCCTCATTAGAGGGTCTAGAGCCTTTGGCATAATTTAGAGAGATTTTTTAACATTTGGTGTGAAGACCAATGCCCGTTTCGAATTCTAAAACACTTTATCCAACACTTATTGTGAAAGTGCAATGCCTTTTGTGAGGGCAAGATCAATGCCTGTTGTGAGGTCTAATATGCATAGATATGTCTGAGCAATTGTTCAATGCCTATTAAAAATATGGGTAATACTTGTTGAGAGGTCCATACTACTAGACTTAAGCAAAAGTGTTTCTCCAACACCTATTGTGATATCTTAATGCCTATTGTCCGGTCCATAATGCCTGTTAGGGGTAGACAACACTCATTGGTTTGTTAAGCTGAGTTTGCCTTGATCTTTACTCTCTAATTCTTTGAGTTTTCAAACATAATTCCTTCTCCAATCATCATAGTCTAAAGAATTAATGTACCTGCAGGTTCTAACATACATAACTTGGACAAAGGTTAGCCCTTTGATTTGTTTATAATAATCAAAACAATATGAGGTTCAACAAACTTCAGCAATCCATTTCTAGCTCTTCCTTTTTTCCCACTTAGAGATGCTCTCATTCCTATTTGAACCCATCAAAAGAACTCCTAAGCTCTAATTATCGCTAAGAGCAAACACATAATCAAGCCATGCATCCAAATCACCTCATGGCATTGTCTCGACTTGCAACAGAAGCAAATAAGCAAGGAAACCCATGTATGTGCATGAAAATCATTTTTATTAAACTAATACGTGTTTTGTTTCCTTTCAGGCCCTTTACCATATTAAAAGCCAAGGTCTACTATCTTGTCTAATGAAAATCCAAATTTTGAGTGTCAGTTACTTTGAGTGTCTACTTCATGTATAAAAATAAAAGTGTGAATAACATTAGGGGCTACAATGATCAGACCAAAAATAAGAAGTCATGTCCATATGCCCATACTAAGAAGAGAAAGGCTTGAAAACCCTAGTGTTACTCTGCCAAAATTTCTCCACATTCATCTCTTAGCCTAAAATACTAAAAGCTTAACTCATTCCATTTATTCCAAAGCCATCATTGCTTCATCCAAACCCTTGTAAAAGAGAAGGGGCAACCAACTTGGTAGGGAAAGTAAGATGCTAAGCTTGAGTGAAAGAATTGATCCACACATAGATCTTGCCATACCACCAGAGGTTCTGGATAAGATGACAATCGACTTTAATTGTAAGATGAAAGAGAGGATTTCCAGGGAGGTGAAAAAGTGTATTAATAAGATTCTAAAGAAGGGGGAAACCTCTAGTAATAAAACAAATAAGGGAAAACACCAATAGAGGTGCCTCAACTTGTGGTGATTGATGATGATTTATTTGAGATGAAAAAGTATCATGAGAGCAAGCTTGAAAAAGAAATAGGGAGCACTACTATTGTCTTAGACAAACCTGCAAAAAGTGAGAGGGTTTGCAAGCTGAGGAGCTGGAGTTGAGTCAATAAGGCAATATGGGGGAAAAAGAAGTGCCCATCATAAACTCAAGGTGAAAGGGCAAAATGTTCAATGTAAATGTAGTTAAGACTTTAAGATAGTTTGCTGATTTAGGGATGCCTCTCTCTAAAGCATTTAAGAGATTACAAAAGAAACGGGTATTAAAGCCTCATGAACCGAGGCCATCTCTCGATGCACTACACAAGGGATATTATGCCAATGCTAATGTTCTTTGCATCAAGGAGTGAGGTGAAATACTAATGATTGTTATAGGTTGAGACATGAGATTCAAGACCTCATTGATAATAAGACAATTGTACCATCAAACTCAGGGAGATTGAACATAAAAGGAAACCCTTTCCTAAACTGTCATAATGTTCCACCTCATAATCAAGGAGCGTATATGATAGATTCTGGAGTACTTGAAGAGGTTGTCTTGGCTACTTTTGAAGAAGTACTGAAGAACCTTATTGTCGTGATTCATACTGTAAACTAATAGGAGAGTTCAGATAAGGAAACAAAAGAGGCAAGAAGGAAAAGGGTGATCAAATTATAGGAGGATAGTAATGAAGAGAGGAAGGAAAGCAAAAAGGAAGGTAATATATGCAAGATGATGACAGTAAAGGTTGAGTCATACCACTATGATCCCCAAGTGACTACTAATAGCTGCTACTCCATGCATAGTTAAATCCAAGTAGTAGTGTAAAAGAAAAAACACTATCCCAGTTAAACCAAGATATGACAACCAAGTTCCCCTAAGGTGGCAAAAGGAGCATAAGTATAAATGTTCAAAGCATAATAGAATAAGTATGGTGTCAAGCAGATGGATGGAAAGCATCAAGTTAATTAATCCATCTCAACTTCTTTGATTGTTGTTTGTTATCCTATATGTGGCCTAATAGGAAAAAGGGCTTAGAGACTTTAAAGGAAGTATGGACTTAGGCAACCAAATAATAGAATCCTTTTTTAGTGATAGAATGAGAGTGTACAAAGGTCAGTAAAATGGGACAGGCTCCCTTGAACAAGTAAGGTTGTTAAAATAATATTGGGTTATCAGGTTGGTGGTAACCTCACTAGTGGAAAAATGGAATGTGTGAGTAGTGTCCATCCACTGCTCCCAACATATTATCATAGCCACTGCATCAAACTTTAGATAAATGATAGAGAAGATGTTGATGAATCTAACTGTTATATGCCCTTACACTATTATTAGGAGTTTAGTATACCACTGCCTTATTGTGTGTGTTCCCTCCTTTCCTCAATAATAATAATCAAGCTAAGAATAAGAATGCATATGTTAGAGCCTAGAATAGAGTAAAGAAGAATAAATATGGAAAAAGATAATGGGAAAAATGGATAAAGATGGCTACCTTCAAGATAATAAGGTGTAAAAGATCAAACTATAGAGATCACAAAGGATTCACTAAATGCATTATTATTATGACTTCTACATTCTCGGAGGCGGCTAATGAGCATTAAAGCTAGGTGAATTGGCAAAGTCTTGATGGATCGTTATATCCTTTTTAGTATCTTCAATGTTTGGTTTTTACTATTTCTTGCCCGTTATATCTATTCTTTCATTATTGCATTGTTTTCCAAGCTTGTCACATAATAAAGCTAAGACAGGAAAAAAGGTGATCAAGATTTTATGCCACAAAGCTACATAAAAATAAAGTAGATCGAAATAGTTCAAGCCTTATGAGAGAAAAAGTAATGAAGGGAGGATTACAACAATTGCAAAAATAAAAACAAAAAAATATGATAAAGTAGACATAAGGAGAGTCAGGTCAAATTCAAAGCCTTCTGAAGGGGACAAACAAGCTAAGGAAATAAAAGGCCTCATATGGATAAACACTCAACCAGGGAAGGAAACTTCAAAAAATGATTAATGATCAACACAGATAAAAAGACCTCTAGCCTAAGCGTTATGCACATTTTGGAACTATAAAGTGTAACTTGATGCATCTTTTAACTCAACTACAAACGCTCGAGAAGGAATGGAAACTAATCAACTACAAAATTAGGTGAACTACTTGATATGGTCAATTATGGAGGCAAATTAGATTAAGAAAGATAAGACAACTTCGGTAAACATCATCTAGTGAGAACTTCAATAAGTAGGCATGGGCAGTGCCCTCAAGGCTAATAAAGAGGAAGGACATTGGACAATTCACATCTCAATGAAGGTGATCAGCCAATAAGAGATACTGTTACATAAAGGGACCGACAAGTGAGAATGTTTTAACAATAGCCTAAAAGAATCAAATGTCACATTAATAGCCATAAAAGACTTGTCAATGATGACAATTGCTAAAACTTTGCATGACCTTTCAGTGGATGGCTGAGAAGTCTAAAAAGGAATCAACAAAGCCTAACATGAACAAGATTAGAAAGAGGGACAATTCATGCACTGTAATGGATTGAAATAGAAACTTGCACCATAAAGATAGATGAAGCAAAAGGCCATAAAAAGGATGAAGATCCAAACTACTAATGGAATAATTATAGGAAATTCAACTAAGAAGGAAGCCAAAATAAGAAGAGATGAAGAAGAAAACTTCATTGAAGAGATATGTCAACATCAAGCAGGGAAAAATAGGAGCTCACACTAAGCCCTAAAGTTAGAGAGACCAATGAGATTGCCAAGTAGAAGTCCTAGTGATACAATAAAACTACAAAGGAAGGGCAACTTCAAAAATGATATCATTTCCCATATACTTTTTATCATCTTTTGTTTATTTACTTTATTTTGATCCCTTATCATTATCACATTATTTTCCAAGCTCGAGTAAAATGAACATGAAATCAAGAAGGGAAAAGGTACACTTTTAGTTTGGAAAGGCCAAAAGGATAGAATTAAAAAGAATTGAAGCCACCCCATAAAAATGAAGTAAGAAAGAAAGATGGAGCAAGAAAGGACAAAATGAAGTGATAAAAAAAGAAAATAAATAAATAAAGTGAGTTACAAAGTGGAAAAGGACAATGAAATAAGACTTCATGAGAGGGATACGACAATACCAATTAAGAAGAAGTGCTAGAATATAAACATTAGAAGAACAAGTAAGGAGCTCAAAGAATAAGCTCAAGTCAATCTAAAACACCAATGAACCACTAACAAAAGTGAAGCCTACAAAGCACCATCAAGCTTCATGATCTTACATCTTTTTAGTATCCTTGAAGCTTATGAGTAGCTTATTCATTTTGATTTGATTGATTGTCATTATAGCACTATTTTTCAAACCAATGTGAGGAAGAACTTAAGAAGAAAGCAAAGAGTGAAACCAAAAGGAAAGCTTGACCAAAATTCAGAGAATTAAAAAGAGGAAAAGCAAGAAATGCTAGAAGACAAAACAAGGGAGAAATCAAAGAAAGCGAAATAAGAGAGCAAAATCAAAAAGTTAAGATGAAAAGAGAAAAGCTAGGGAATGAGAGAAAGTAAGCAAAAGGGAGAACAAAACTAAGAGATACTAAAAGAAATGATAGAAGCAAAATTGAGAAAACTAAAAGAGATGCCAAAGGGCAAAAATGAAGAAAACTAAGAGCAATGCCAAAAGGCAAAATGGAGAGATACCAAAAGAAATTTTAAAAGGCAAAATGAAGCGAACCAAAAGAGATGCCAAAGGGTAAAATAGAAGGAAATCAAGAGAGGAGTTAGATGGCATAAATGAGAATGTTAAGGCAAAAGCCTAAAAATATACGAAAATATTTAACCTTGGTACTTGCTAAAGGGCTACCAAGAAACTTAGTACCTGTTAGAGGGCTGCTAAGAAGGTTAACTCCAATGCTTAATAAAAGGCTACTGTAAGAAGATGTTTAACCTTGGTACTTGCTAGAGTGTTTCTGGAAGGTGAGATTCAACCTCGGTACTTGCTAAAGGGCTACTAAGAAGCTTAGCACTTGCTAGAAGGCTGCTAAGGATATTAACTCTAGTACTTGCTAAAAGGTTGTTGGAAGATGAAATTTAACCTTGTTATTTGCTAGAGGGCCACCAAGAAGCTTAATACTTGTTAGAGGACTGTTAAGGAGATCAACTCTAGCACCTGCCATAGGGCTGCTAGAAGGTGAAATTCAACCTTGGTACTTGCTAGAAGGTTGCCAAAAAGCTTAGTTCTTTTCAGAGGGCTAGTAAGGAGATCAACTCTAGTACTTGTGTAAAGGGCTACTAGAAGGTGAAATTCAACCTTGGTGCTTGCTAGAGGGCTGCCAAGGAGCTTAGTACTTGCTAGAAGGCTACTAAAGAGATAAACTTTAGCACTTGCTAGAGGGCTACTGGAAGGTGAAATTCAATTTTGGTACTTGCTAGAGGGCTACAAAAAAGCTTAGTATTTATGAGAGAGTTGCAAGAAGCTTAGTACCTATAAGAGGGCTGCTAAGGAGATCAACTCCAGTACTTGCTCGAAGGCTGAAAGGTGAAATTTAACCTTGCTACTTACTAGAGGGCTGATAAGAAGTTTAGTACCTATTAGAGGCTGCTAAGGAGATCAACTCTAGTAGTTGCTAGAGGGCTGCCGACAGGTGAAATTCAACATTGGTACTTGCTAGAGGACTACCAAGAAGCTTAGTACTTGCTCGAGGAGCTGCTAAGAAAATTGTATCCTTTATCTAGTGTTTGAGTTTATAACTAATACTTTGTTATGTCTTGTCTAACAGTCATTTCTCAAATGATGTTTTTAAAGCCCTATAAAGTATATGGCAAACTATTAGCACTAGATTTTGGGTCTTAGGATATAAGCTTGATGATGAGAAACTACTTAACCTCTTCCCTAAAGAATAGGGGAAATAATGCCTAAGAAAGTGGCAAAAGCTTGGACAAACCTTGAATCAAGCCCACCCCACCAAATCTCAAACCTAAGACCAAACCCAAAGCTGCTATGGTTGATGGGTTGTACAACCCACCCTAAAACCCTAGCTTTGAGAACCTTCTGGAACTGGTCTCCCCTAAAACCCTAGGGTTGCATAACCTTGACAAAGAGATGTACAACCCTTCCCTATCTATACAACCCACATGCAAATCTTAATTCTAGAAGATTCATCTCTTTTTTTGTGATTGAACATGTCTATAGTGCAATAAGAACCATTTTGGGCTCTGGTGCACTCATCCCATAACTATAAATACCCATCCTATTTGAAGAGAGAGGGATGGCCAATTTTCTATACCCTAACTTTGTCAAAATTATCTTTCAAACCCTAAAACACCTTACCCAAATAAAAATCACAAATACCCAACATACATAAAAAAGATTCAAGGTAAAACCAAACTTTGCTCTTGCTTTTAGCATTCTTTCCCTTTGCATTTGAAGAAAATTCTAACATTAAAGTGCCTCTGAGGGCAAACGATAATATATGAGGCATTAAAGAACCCTTCCCCCACCCTTTTTCTTCTCCTTCTTCTTCTCCATCTTCTTTTTATTTTTTAATCTTTATTTGAGCAATCCCCAGTAGGTTATACAATCGAATAGTGGGTTGTATATACCACTAAGTGGGCTGTAAAGACCTCTTTATGTTTTGTACAACCCACAATTACGGCTCATTACATTATTCACACAACGTTGTTCCATACGTATGTTATGGGTTTTTCTTATTCCTTCATGATCTTTTGAGCCTTATACAGTAAGAATGAGGTAGGCTACAAAGACCTATGACCTCATTCCATATTATTTGAGGTTATGATCATTAAAATACATTCATTGGTTCACATATGTTTTCTTCTTTATGCTTTGTTTCCTTTATGTGCTTGGTCATGAGAAGATGATAGGAAGAGGTTCAATAAAACCAAAGACCCCTTCATTTATCATTTTTCATTAGGAATTTATGTTATTTATTTTTTAGATTTATCATTTTTCTCACCATTATCATGGTGGAGGATGGGTTAGCCCCATTCTATGGCTACCCCCTTCCTTCTTACTTTCCTTATGTCACCACTAACCATATATGTATTTAGGAGAGGATCCACTATCCAAGGACTCTAATTTTAGCATTTACTATTATTTTCTAAACAGTTTTTAAAATTCTTTTAGTGTTTTGGTCATTCTCTCATTCTAGTTACATACAAGTCTTTTCATGGCTAGGAATGTAACTTCCATTATTCTTGGCAATATTCAAAGATGACTAAGGTAAATTAGGAGAATTTTATGTAAATTAGGAGGATTATAACATCATATGACCCCTTATTTTGGTACTTATATTCTGCCCTAAGCCTCCCTTAGTCTTTATTTGCATGTTTATTATGTCATGCATTCTTATTGATGCCATTGCATGCTATTATTATGTGGAATGTTTCATATTGTGTTTTGTGTATTTACTGATGAATATGGATAGTAGATTAGGTTTTTTAATTAATCCCTAACATGGCTAATGACATCGAACATTATGGACTAACAGGCTAAGACCAATCTTAAGGCAGTATTGTTCCATTTTAGTTCTTTTCATCTTGAATAGATTTAGTGGTTATTTTCTTTCCATTTGATTTGTGTTTTATGGACATAATTTGTGCTTGTTTTTATAGATTAGGAAAGCTAAATAATGCATGCTTCTTATCTATTTAAGTTCATTGCATAATCTCATATTTTGGATATGTACCCTTATCCTCACCTTATATATATATATATATATATATATATTATTTCTTACTTTCTTACATCTTACATATCATTCATGCATTGCAAATTTTATTGTTATCGTTGATGGCTTGCTTAAATGAATGTGCCTAGGTGGATAAATGAGAAATTAATTAGTAAATGCAAGGTATAAAAATGAACCAAAAGTGTCTAAAGGTCGAATCTCTAAATTTGGGCATTGTAGGGGTGCCTAACCTCTTCCTCGTGCCATACCCTATTCTTGAACCCGATCTTTGATGGGGTGAAGATGGATTGGGTCTTTTAATTGACTTATCAAGCTCATAATTAGTCCTTGCCCATAATTTTGTCTTGAACAAAGTCAAGTGGTGACTCCATATTTCACTTAGGGATGGTACTAATGTATCATTTTGCCTTGGTCCCTCATTGACCCCAACTTTAGAAAAAGGGCATCTATCTTATGCGAGGCCTTAAGGATCCCCCGTTAATCTAAATTGTGTGCCATGATTATGGGTTATTACCAACATATGACCCCCTGTCCTCTTGATATCTTGATAATTGATAAAGGGTAGGAGTCACAAGCAAAATTCACTTGTTTGAGGGCATTCACAAATTTTGAGGTGCTCACAGATGGCTTTAAGCTTTAACATTATGGTGGGAATGCAACTCTTAGAATAATATAGAATCATTTATAGACATGGCCAATAAGACTTCGAACTGGATTGGTTGAATCAGTTGAATCAGTTAAATTGAAAATAAGTTGTTAGACCAATTCAGGCATCAATCCAATTTTAAAAATGTTGTTATTTACTTCGCCATGTATAACTTAGAGATAATTATTTCCTTAAAAAATAGATAAATAGAAAAGAATTATCCACACAAACCTACCACCTATTACCAATTTATAGAAGTTTTAATGACTTCCTTGTAAATCATAATATAACACTCTGTTGTACAGTTATAGACTTCTAATCACTCGACATTTGTAGCTTCTGAAAAATTAATCTATTTATATGACACTAAATATGGTACATGCTAGCTGGAAAGACCATTCTTCTAACCTTACTTAAAGATTCCTTCCTTTAGTATGTTAATAGAATCAAGACACTTCTCTATACCATCTAACATGCCTTCTCCTATTACAACAACCATTCACCACCTTACTTCACATCTTTAGATATAGGGCATTCAAAGAAGATATAACAAATAGATTCAAGGTAGTTTTCAAATAACAACGCAAGTTGTTATTAACTTTACCTTATTTATGCAATATTTTCATGGTAAGTCTTTTATTGATAGCTAACCAACATAAAAAAGCATGCCTAGGAATATGGTTGGGTCCCTATAATAACTTGTGCCAACTAACTTTCTCAGCTTTCTTTTTGACATGATGCCAAGCACTAGTAATATTGTAAACTCCCTTCTTGAATGATTTCCATTTAATCACATCTAGTAATAAAAGGTTTACAATTATATTCTTCCTTAGATAATTCCATGCTAAATTAGTAGTAGTGTCAATAGATTCAAGGAGATTCTGACTCCTATCTTTGCATAGCTCATGCACTTTGGTTTTGTTAAATCTCAAATTCTTTAATATTAACATTCAAGAATCTTTCATTAACAATTTATCCAAGGATATCTCCAAAAATAGAACTTATAACCACTCCTTAGCACATTCTTTTTCTATTTTGTTTACCATAGATTGAATATTTTTTTATTTTATATTGAGTCTTTGAGTAAAAAATGTGTAGAGTTTTTGGTATGACAAATCTTGAGAATGATATAGAAGAAAAGAGAGCAATTGAGAGATTTGTTTAAACTTCAAAAAAAAAAAAAAAAAAAAACAATGACAACTTTAATTATTGAAAGAAAAATATTACTTAAAAAAATCAAAAAGCGTTGCAAGTTGATTTGTTCGAGAGTGTTTGTTGTATGCAATGTTTTAATAATTTGATCAGACTGATCAGTTAGACTAGTAAAACTGGGAATCGATCAATGGTCCTTTTTGGAGAAATGTTAAAAACTGCCCCTTAAAAAGCTGATCAAATTGAAAAAATCTAGCAAACCTAGGAAAAGCGCTTAGAATTAGAATTGAATTAAACCATTTCAACTTAAAATTATATTATTTCTATAAAATAATTTAAAATTTTTTAAAGTTATACTATTTTACTTAAAATTTAAATTTTAAAAATAGTTTTCATTATTTTTTCGTATTATATTTTTTTATAATTTTTCAATATTTTTAAGTATTATTTATATATTTTTTTCAAAAAAATAAAAAAACCTATTGAATCGAATTGGTTAAACTGACCGAATTGAAAATAGGCCAAATGACCAGTTTGATCTTCGATCCGATCTTAAAAATATTAATTGTATGTGTATTTGCGTCAACCAAATAACATTGTAATGTTTTTTGTTTTAAAATTTTGATTTTTGATTTCCTTAAAGAGTTTTGGAGGAAGCAATGCTTTAGTTTGAGTTATGAAACTTTGTATGGAAATAAATAGAAAATTATTATCTAGAACATTTATTATTTATTTATTTATTTATTTTATAATTTTTTCTTTTAAAATCTTTTACTAAATTCATGCACTAGAAATAATGTTTATATAATATTTATTAAATTTGTCTTTAAATAAATTGAAAATAAGAATTATATTCTAAATTAATTCAATAATTGATTTTACCTTTAATTAGATATTTTAATAAAATTTATAGATTAATTTATTCTTTATGCCAAAAAAAAAAAATAACATGGTGTAGTGACTTACAATCTCGAAGTCAAGCATTTTTTTTCTTATTTTTGTGGCTGTAGTTAATGAATGTCAATATCGAGTCTCCTCAATTTATTAATGACACATTTGATTATATTAAAAAAAGAGAAATAGAATCTCATTCTAAAATAAGTGTTTTAGGATTTTAATTTTTTTTATATTCATTAATAAGAAAAATATTGAAATATTTTAAGTTTTTAGAGTCTCTCCTTAAAATTTTAAACTAAATTAAGGTACTTAATATAAAAGTAGAATTAAAATCTATTTTATTATTATTTATTAGTATATCAAACATGCTCTATACAATTTATGATAGAATTAAATAAGCTATGCTTTTTTCTATTGTAATAACTCAATAGCCTCCCAATAATTAAAAAAATAAATAAATATGGATTATGTTTGCTCTTTTGACTTGTAGAAGACAAATACAATGACAAGTTTTGCCTCTATCAAGTCGTTTTAAGGTACTAATACCACTTTAAATTATAACCATTAGATTTGTTATTTTAACATTGATTATTTATTATTATAATTAATTATTTTTATCCATAATTAATACTTATCTACATAAATATTTATTACATTTTATTTTTACCATTTAGAACCAAATACATTTAAGTTTTCTTATTTTTAATGTCTTAACTTGATGATTATTATATTTAGTAATTAATTTAATGTCTTAACTTATTAATTATTAATATGATTAATAAATTTAAAATAAAAAATATAATGTTTCTTATAGTATTTGATATTACTGCTAGATTTATTTTTTAAAAGATCAAATTTGAATAAAATCAAAGTAAATATTTATTTTTGACTAAATTTAATTTATGTTTTAGAAAATAATTTATCAAAAATTAAAAAATAAAATATAATGAAAAATAATTATATTATTTAAAACTAATCTCATTTAAATAAAATATTTATATCTTTTTATTTTTTTATTATATTTTTGCTATTAACTAATTTTTTGAACTATATATTAATCTAATTGTTTATATTCAGGATATAAATAATTTCATTTTATTGGCTATAATATAGATATAATTTTTTTTATTTAACTAAGTTACACTACATATGTTATATACATAATTACAAAAATTTAAAAATTTTCAGATTATTTATAAATAAATCATCAATTTTCTATTTAATTAAAAAATTTTAATTTTAATTTTAGCTTAGTTAAATTATCAATAATTAATTTATTTTTCAATAGTATGAAGTTTCAAAAATAAAATATTTTATCATTCATAGTTATTTTTTTTTAGTTTTATATCAATATTGAATCAAATTGATTAAGAGAATATATAAGTTATTATTATTCATGAATCTCTTTCAAATTAAAAAAATTTGAGAATTTATAAAATATAAAATGAGCATATTTAGACAAATATAAATTGTAATATTATTTAAGTTGTTCCTACAACTATCTTAATTACGATAATAATTTTAATAAAAATAAATAGAGAAAAATTTTAAAATTTAAACTTTATAATCTTAAAAAATAAAATTTGCAATCTTCTCCTCAAGTTTAAAATCTATTATTTTAAATTTAAATATATTAAATACAAAAATCTAAAAGTAAAGTTACATCAATACTTTAAAAATAAAATTTTCATCTTAATATATTATAATTTATTTTAATAAATAAGTTAGCAATAAATTTATATATTTTAACTGTTAGTGGCACCATATTAATCTATTATAATTTTGGTGATTAATGTTAAAAATAAATCAATGTAACTTATACATAATAAAGTCAAATTATAATTTATTTTTTTAAAAAATAAATCATTGTGTTGGACTAGGTTGGTTAAACCTAAGTCACATGAACCTCTTTTGATCTTGACAATAGAGATTGATCAGTTCTAGTGTTTCATTAAGTGTTGTTTTGCAGTTTATAAGATAGATTTTCAATTGAAAGTTGGATGGAAATCAAAATCTCCAACCTTGTGAAGGTCATTCAAATTTGCGGCCTGTATCCCCTAAATTGCAACCGCGAATCAGTTATAAGGATCGATGGAGTTAGGCCAATTTGAGGGCCAATTAGCAGCCGTGACTTAGCTGAAGGAAATAAGATTGAGTCACAGACGAATTTGCAGTGGCATTCTCGTCTGAGGTCGCGATCACGAATTTCATAGTGACAAAGGAGGGAACCAAAGCCACAACCACAGTATAGCAAGGGTCTAAGGGAGCCGTTGAAAATAAAAAATCATAGGAGCCAATATTTTATCACGACCGTGACTCAGGAAGTTGAAAATTCCTCACCAAACAGAGGAATTCAAGGTCTTAGTAATGCCCAAGGCAAAGTCAAATCGCGATCGCAACTTTTAGGTAGCAGGTAGAACACAACGACTATTTTTATGGGACAACCAATGGATGAATGACATGTGGACTAGCCATTAGACACAGAATGAGATTCTCTGCTATGATTTTTTGCCCTTCAATGCAAATTGGAAATTAGCGACAGCGAACTGCTAGTAGTGACCGCAACTTCTACCTGACAAGTATTTGATGCAAAAATCTGCCTAGCACAACTTGGAGATTTGGGGATAGTTTTAGTGTAATGTCTCTTTGATGGATGTGAGTTATAAATACTCCACTAAATAGATGTAAATGAAAGAGAATTTAATTGATTGTACCCAAACTCTTGCCAATTGCTACTAATTCCTTACTATTCTTTAATGTGTTATTGATTGTTTGATGCAAGCAATAAACACCATTGTAAGTAGGTTAAGAGGTTGAAGTGTGAGCCTAAAAACACTTGTGAAAGGTTTTTGTGTGAGCCATAAATACAAGGTGTATAAGTTTGGTGTGAGTTTGGAAGTTTGGAAACACCAGTTGAGTTGAGTGAAATACCCAATTGTGTAGAATGAGGGAGTGGATGTGAGGTTTTTTAACACTGAAACCACTATAAACCTTTATGTTGATTCTTCTTATCTTTTTCTTCACTTCCTAAACACTTAACCTTCATTTTTTTTTAATTTTAATTAACTACCAATTCATGGGGGGGGGGGGGGGGGGGGGGGGGGGGGGGGGGGGGGGGGGGGGGGGGGGGGGGGGGGGGGGGGGG